>LNAC01000778.1:519124-548353 GCA_002007465.1 Ailurus styani
GGGACGGCCAAAAGTTGAATGGTGGCTGTTAGTACATTGGCTGTTTTTTCCTCTTTCATAGGTCACAGTCCAGCTCAGGAAAGCCTGATGTTCCTTGTTCTTTGTACATGAAGGAGCTTCAGGGTTTCATTGCCAGAGTTATGAGCGACTACTTTAAACACTTTGAATGCTTGGATTTTGTCTTTGACAACACTGAAGCTATCGCCCAAAGAGCAATTGAACTTTTTATTCGCAATGCCAGTCTCATAAGACCTCTTGGTGAAGGTGGGAAAGTACGACTTGCTGCTGACTTTGCTCAGGTAAATTGATGCATAGCTACAGGGGGGGAACTGTTTTCAACCCCAATATTATCTGTTCATTGAAAGACTAAGTATATACTCTTTAGTATTTTAAAGAGTTGAAGCAGAAAGAAAAATAAATTCATTTAAACTGAATTGGTAAGAAAAAGAGAAGAGTTTAAAGAGACTTTCATACCAGATTTCTTTTGTTTGTATTTAATGAATGAATCATCCCTCATCTTTGAGATTTCAAGGTTAAGGTGAAGTAGTTCATTCCATAGTGCAAAACATATCCCACTTTTACATAATGTAGGGCTTTCTTACTATTTTCCCATGAAGTTAGTATTGAGAAGAGTAATTGATTAATTTTGCTGGGAAATAGAAATAATATAGGCAATGACATTTCCTTCAAATACTGTAAAGGGGCTATCTGCTGTCATGTGAAGAGAAAGAACTCCCAGCGCATCTGTAATCCCCCAGAGGCCAGTTCAATGTTCTAATCCATTTGTATGCACAGCGGGCCACATACATAGTGGGTCTGATTATTTGGTCTTCCTCTGTTGAACAGAATACCTTTTTGATGTATGGCCGGCCTTGAAACCATTCCAGGCTCTCAAACCATGATCACCTCTTATAGAACGCAGTTTTTCCTTTTTTCCTTTAGACAGACTTTTTTTGAAGCCTTCCAGTAGTATTAGAGTCAAAGAAGAAACACCTCAAACATACCCTTGAATAAAAAAAGGTTCCAAAACAGATCACTCATATTTACTTAGCATGTCAAAGATGGACTCATTTTTTACACTTTTCAGAACTGTTAACTTTACTAGTCTAAAGGAGTTATTGAGATGGATTATTCATAATTTGCCAGGCCCTCCCAGCTAATAAAGATAGTCATATTTAATGTTCTTATTTATCCCTGTGTGTATCTGGGAGCAAGTCTGGATTCATTATTCCCACACCAAGGAGAAGATGTGGGAGACTCCTTGTACCGGCGATGGTTGTCGGACTCATACCTGATAGAGGTCCAGAGGGGACAGGTACACTATTGAATATTTCAAGAGGCGGGCTCTTTGCGTATTAATTGGTCTAGAATTAGTCATTTTCATCCTCAAATGATATATGCCTGAGGCCACTAGACCATAGTGAAGAGCCTTCCTTTGGGAACTATGCCTTAGGTAGCCTAGACATAAAAATAGGAATTAAATGTTACCATTAATGTTGCTCCTTTGACCTTTCCCATTTTCAGAAGCTTCCTTCTCATGCCCTTGTACACTTTGCATTATTGCTACAGGTAAACTTCAGCCTAAAGCGGCCTGTATACAGGTCCCCTCCTGGGGTCACGGGCTGCTCAGGGACTGAAAACACCGGGCCGCAGCAAGTCCTGCTCTTGGTTGTTGAAAACACCGTGGGCTCTACTGAAATGAGCGTCTGTTCTCTTGTACCCCCTTCCCTCCTGAATTTTGTTTTTCTTTTCCTCTCCTCTTCCCTCCCCTGGCCTCCCTCCCCCACCGGTTGATTTGCATTCTGCTCCAGCTGGTTCTTGAGTCACTTTCCTGGAGGCAGCACTTGCAGCCGGAGGAGAGTGGCAGTGAGCGGGAGATGGCCAAAATGAGTGCCGGCGCCGCGCCAGGCTGCCTGTTCGGGCCGCGTTTTCTTTTAATGATATGTTCCCTTCTGAGTCTTGAAGGGTGGAAGGCATTGTCCTGTAACCCTTGCTCCCGCAGCCAGCACCTGCTCAAAGTGCAAAGCCCCTGGTGGCAGGTTGAGCTCCCACCCCACCCGAAACTGCGTTATTCGGACTTTTACCGGCCATTTCTTCTCTCTCGTGTTGTGCAATCAAACCAGACCTTTTCTCAGGTCCCTTCCGGTGAGATAAATGAAACTCATTAGTCCTCACTACCAACTGAAGCTCTGAGGCATCCTGTTTTCCATCTCTTCAAGAGAGAAGCCGCAGCATTTATTCAGCGTGAAACCACCCTCCTCCCCACCCAACCCCCCACCCCCGCCCCGCAGTGTCGTTGGTCGCTGCACTGCGTGTGGTGCTTTGTTCCCCCCCGGACAGTGTGTCCCAGTTTCAGAGCACCCTGCTCACCCCCTCACCTTGCGGATGGTTCCCCACCCGGCAGCTTGTGGACACAGGAGAGACAGGTGGAAGCACTGTCACATTTGTGACCAGTGGCTTTGATAAACAGGATCCAGCTATCCCTCCCCCCCATATGTAAGAAGATGACAGTGAATTGGGGGTTTTGTTTAATTTTTTTTTNCACCTTGCGGATGGTTCCCCACCCGGCAGCTTGTGGACACAGGAGAGACAGGTGGAAGCACTGTCACATTTGTGACCAGTGGCTTTGATAAACAGGATCCAGCTATCCCTCCCCCCCATATGTAAGAAGATGACAGTGAATTGGGGGTTTTGTTTAATTTTTTTTTTAAAGATTTTATTTATTCATTTGACACAGAGAGAGAGATTACAAGTAGGCAGAGAGGCAGGCAGAGAGAGAGGAGAGAGGAGGAAGCAGGCTCCCCGCTGAGCAGAGAGCCCGATGTGGGCCTCGATCCCAGGACCCTGGGATCATGACCTGAGCCGAAGGCAGCGGCTTTAACCCACTGAGCCACCCAGGCGCCGGTTTTGTTTAATTTGATGTGGTCTCTTGCCACCCCTGCAGTCCCGTGATGCCGCCCCTCAGCTTTCAGGACCGTGCTTGGTTGGGTGTATTTTCCTGGGTGAGTCAAAACACTTAGGTATTATCCTGATGTTGTTCATTTTCATGACAGGCGGCACCTGGGGACTAGAAAGCCTTTTGACTGCCTCACTACTGGAAGTTCTGTTAGTTTGTATTCAAAATGAAACACAGCCGTTGAGGCCATTGGAATCAAAAACACACAAATCCTCTCTGGGTTTTGAAAGTGTTCTTGTGATAAAAGTGCCTACTCATTCCGGCATAAATAGCAGAAGGAGAAAGAGCTCAGGAAGAGACCCGTAAGTGTAGGTTTAGGATTGCTGAATATTTGTCATTTGGTCTAGTTGCAAAGACAGATAATGACAGAGTTTAAAGATTTCTTCAGGAACCCTAACTTGCCCCTCCTGGCACTGTTGCACAGGTGAGGGGGAAAGTAGTTGCTGGGTGCCACCTGGAGGGCTCGTGGTGAGGGAGTACCCGACACACAGTCTCCTTAGGAATCAGGTCATGGGCATGAGGTGGTTTCCTACAGGTAATTAATTTCCTACTGTGACCACATGCTCTCTCTGTCTACACTCATCACACAGCAGTTCTGAAACACTCAGCTTGTTCAAGGCCACTGGGGTCTACTGACTCACAGCCTCTCGGGGGATTTGTCCACCCTGCTCTCTGAAGCACACATTTCCCCCTCCACCCCTCAATTTCGTTTCTTCCCCGAGGGAAAGGATGGCTTGTGGAGCTGACATTAAATATTGATTCAGTGGTACTCCTAGCAGTTTCTATTTCTAGGTCTTCTGGTGCCCTTTAAATATACATATACATGTGGTTCATTTTTCCTGAATATGTACACTTAGAAAAGAAAACAAAATAATGAAGATTTGCATTGCAATTGCCTTTTCTCCTGAACAGTGTCAGGGCGGGAGAGCCGTGGGAGTATCCAGAGATGCCCCGCAGTTCACCAAATGTCTGCGGTGGGGCAGGAGCCGCTCTGTAATTAGTTCACCGTGCCTGCAGCTGACCTCGCTCCCTGCAAACCCGGAGCGGGAGAGAGGCATTCGTACCTGCCACTTGTGTGTCCACAGCTAATTGCAGAGTCCCCTCCTCTAAAAGGAACACTCCTGCCCTTTGGAAATATGGCCTTTACTGTTTCATGGAATTCTGGCAGAAGAAAATGGTTTTCAGTACGCTGGGGGTCCATTATTTATTTTAAACACTTAACAGTTTGAAATTAGAGTCTGGCCTAGAAATCTCCTGTATCATCATAGATTACACAGCTGTTCAAGGTCATATTCTCTCATATTGTAATTTTGTTAACATTCCATGCTGCTCAAGTGCTAGGGAAAGGTTTTTTGGCTTAATCTTTGAAGATGGTGAATTGAAAAAAATGTCAAAAGTATTTCATGAAAAACACTTGATGTAATTTCAGTGTGTAAAAAACGTAACACATACACATACACACATATGACTGGAATTACCAAATCTGGAATACATGATAATGACATTTTCACTTTGTGTTCAGTGTAAAATAAATGCCACATTCTGAGGGAAACCGGCAACTCCATCAAGTGAAGAAGCTAAATAGGGCCCAAGGAACCACTGTCTTGATCTGAGAACACTGGCTTGAAGCTGCTCGGTTTTGCTCTATTGGCAAGAATCTAGACTTTTTTGCCTTGGATTTTCCTTTTTATTTACGTAACCTTCTCTATTTTAGAGAGTTTTCTAACCATGTTAAGGCTTCCCTCTAGGACTCAGAAGGCATACTCTGTGCCGCCCAGGCACCCCCGCACCTGATTAGTATTAAGCAAAATTACAAGTGTGCTATCAAGTGTATGAGCCGTCTGGGGGGGGGCGCCGCGGGGGTGGGTGGCTAGTCAGCACCTTCCTTGAGACAGTCTTGAGGGTAACTGGTGGAATTTCTAGGTGGAATCCGTGGGTGGCTCAGTGTCTGCCTTTGGCTGAGGTCATGATTCTGGGAGTCCTGCTTCCTGCTCAGCGGGGAGTCTGCTGCTTTCCTTCCTGCTCGTGCTCTGTCTCTCTCTCAAATAAATAAGATCTTTAAAAATGGTAATAATCAGGTGTGTGTATATATATGTGTGTATAGACACACCTTTTTGTGATTTTGTTCAATAATTATGTTGTTTAAATAGATACCCCCTTTTCCACTAAATCTGAAAGAGCACCCTGAAGACTGACTAATTTATCTTCTCATCCCTCTGTGTAACTTGGTGCCTGGCAATTAATAGGGAGTCAGAAATGTTTGTCAAATGAGTGAGTGTATAGGTCTCCTCGGTTTTCCAGGGGCAGGAGATTTGAGCAGTATTTTAGAAGGATGACCAACAGGACAGAAGCCCCACTCTCCATTCCTTTGTTTTTCTTGAAGAAAGATGCTTCACTACTTTTTTCAGACATTTTCTAAGCTGTTCTCTACCAGGGTCCTGTTGATAACGAGAGCAGAGAAACGGTTTGTCATCTGAGTCCCCCGTCTGTGAAAACTTTGCACTTGCTAGATAAAGAACAGGGAGCCTAAAACTCCATTTAATGACAAGTAAAATTTCCAGCCAAAGAAGGAGAATATGGAGCAGTGAAACCAATAGTTCTTGAGTCAGGAAGCGAAATAATTTGCTAATAATGTAAAAGGGGGAAAGTTTAAAAAATACTGCTAATAATTGCCAACATTGAACAAGAACAAATTATCTGTTTGGTTTTAAGTTCCAGATGAGGAGCCTGGAACTTAGGGAAGTGAAGCCCAGGGCCACACAACTAGTTGCTGTACACTTGGCATTGTGACACCGGTGTGCTACCTCCAGAGTCCATGCTTCTAATCACTTGGACCAGCTTGCTAAGAGTTGTCATTATTTATACTTAATATAAAAAGGCTCGTGATGCCTATTTCAAGTTTAGGCACACAGTCTTAAAAGCCTTCCCTTCTCCAGTTTTTTAGTGGAGAAAAGATCTGACTTTCCTCCGTTTACATAACCAAAAAATGTTTTTCTGTGTTCTTAAAGGAATGGTCTCATGTTATGCTCCTTTAGTAAATAAAAGCAAAAGTCATCTAAGTTCATGCCTTTTGTTAAATTTAGTTGACTTTCAAAACTTGTCTCTTAGTCCAGATGAAATTAGGTTTACAGCAAGCTGCAACTTTGTGTGAGCCAGGTGTGTCCCCAGTTGAACATAGGATTCTGACATTAACACTGTGGAGTATCTTCTAATGTTTCAGATGGAGTTGGCTGTGGGTCCTTTCTGCAGAAGAGTATCTGATTTAGGAAAGTCCTATCGAATGCTGAGGTCATTCAGGTGAGATGTAATTCTATTACTGCTGTTGATATATCCATATCCTATTAGCCGTCAAATCCTTCCCCACTCTTCATGGTAAGTGGCAATTTCACATGGTTTATCTTAAAAGTTATTATTCTAACCAGAAACCCGTACAGAATTATATGCTATGCAGTGATGTATGTGTGTGTGCATGTGTGCATGATTTTTGAGTTAAAATTCACAGGACTGAGCTGATAAATTTTATGATGCTCTTTCTAAGGGGGATTTTTTTTTAACTCTCCATTCTTACAGAAATATATTGAGTAGTAATACCAGGCAGTTCGTAATTATATAGACATTTTTTTCTGAAATTTTCATTTGTTCCTTTATCATTTTCATTCTAACCTACCTCTAAAAATGTCAGAGTTTGGGTGCTTGGGTGGCTCAGCTGGTTAAGCATCTGCCCTTGGCTTATGTCATGATCCCAGAGTCTTGGGATTGAGTCTCGAGTCGGGCTCCCTGCTCAGCAGGGAGTCTGCTTCTCCCTCTCACTCTGCCCCTGCTTGTGTGCTCTCTCTTGCTCACTCTCTCTCAAATAAATAAAATCTTTAAAAAAATTTTTTTAAATAAAAATAAAAATGTCAGAGATTACTTTCCATAGCAAAACTATTGAATAGAATCTTAAGAGAATTGAGTTTGGCAGTGAAATGTAGGGAACGACTAGAAATGGTGCAGATAATTTAGGATAAAGATGGCTAGTGCATTTGAGCACAAAATTTAGGATCGAACTTCCTAGAGACCAGTTCAAAAAGAAAAACAGTATGTTAACTCAAATTCACTACCTAAGAATATACCAATGTATGGGAAAATCCTTTTCAGTGCTGAAAGCTTAGATAGGCCTCCTACCAATTTAGATTGTAGGGAACACTGAATAACTTAATAACTGTGTGGGCTGTTTATTCAATAAACCAGAACTTCCCAAATTTTGCCACATTGTGGCACACATAGAGAATGTATACATACGAAAAGATGACCAACCCTGAGGGCTGAGGGGACCAAACATGATACTTAAACCCATTTTGTGACCGCAGCATACCAGATGGGAAACCTTGATGTAACTGTCCATAATATCCAAGGGCATAATGGTCTTTGAATTTTTCTTTATAAAGATAAGGTAAGAGATTACAGGCATGCAGTTTTCTAAAAACTGACTCAGAACGAGAAACTAGAGCAATCAATAAGAAGCATGTCCTTTAAATGACTGCTTCCCTGCCTATGTCATCCAAGTTTGTGATAGTGGAAATTCAGGTGTAATGTCACTTACAACATAAGAATCCAAGGTGGTTGATTGAAAGGGGAGCCCCATGCTTTGTCTTGTGTATTTGTAATTGGCAGAGATTAATTTTTAAGGCCAAAACAAGAGACTGAATTATTTTTCTCATATGCCCATCTGTATGGAGTTGGGTTTTCAAAAACACTTAAAGTTGGCTCACATGTGTTTTCAGATAATGTCTTTGGATCAGCTCAGACATTTTTAAAAAGCATTTAGGTATTTGATAGAAGCGTTAGGGTTTGGCATTACCAAACATGGACAGGTTGAATGATGAGGAGGTCCTGAGGTCACCAGTCCACCAGTTCCCTGCCTGTGCCATGAAAACAACCCCCAAAGACTCCTGTAAAGTCACTTACTAAGTAATATGTAACCCAGCAATCCCAATTGGATGGTAAATCGATGCTGAGTTAACAGAATCAGCCAGCATACTGGAGGTTATTAACCAACTAGCTCTTGAAAAGGGTGTGGGAAAGCTGTGATTTGGGATTTGCCTTATTAAAATTAGGCTATTATTTTTGATAGCCCCCGCTCCCGTGTTTCATTGTTTATTGCACGGGTATGAATTAAAATCGTGCTTATCCTTCTGTGTGCTGAGGCAAGATGGCTTTCATCCCTGTGCTTTTAAAGTTGTATCACGGTGTGGAAGACAGGTTCTGACGGTTTCGCACGCGACCAGTTCTGTTGTCAGTCAGATAGCCAGTTCTGTTGTCTGTTGAGGTGGGAGTCTGTCGCCAGCCCTCATGGGCCTCTCAGGAGAAGAACTGTCTCTGACGGAGCAGTTGAAGTTCCAGTGGTGACACCTTCTAGTACCTGTGTCTGGATTCAGAAATTAATGATCGATCAATATATAATTAAAAACACTCATGCTATTGGTAGCCATTCACGATTTATATTGCTGGTCAGTATCTAAAAATGGGAAAAATAATTTTGTAATGCATCATGAAATGAAAAACAGTCTACTAAACAGTAGACAGGATATCCTTACTATTTCTTTTATTTTTTATTTTAAGATTTTATATATTTATTTGAGAGAGAGAGAGAGAGCCCGAGAGGGGGGAGGGGTCAGAGGGAGAAGCAGACTCCCTGCTGAGCAGGGAGCTGGATGCCATGCAGGACTCCAGGATCATGACCTGAGCCGAAGGCAGTCTCCCAACCAACTGAGCCACCCGGGCGCCCTGATCTCTACTATTTTTAAGTCAATAAGTGTATGTGTGGAGAGGAAAAGTCAAGAGGGATAAACATCAAAATTTGAGGATAGCAGGATTGTCACTAGTGACATTCCCTTCAGAGATTTTCTATATTTTCCATGGTTTTTGCCTTGGTTGTTTTATATTTGCAGTTAGAAAAGCCAGTAAATATATTTTAAAGTCCCTCTTGTAGTGTTATTCCCATTTAAAAATAACAAGGAAGCTAAAAAATAATACAAAATATTCTAAAACATTATGTAATGGGAAGGGGGGATGAGAAAAACAGGCAAACCACCCAAACCCAGCAGGCTGGCCTGCCTCTGGCTGAGGGGCAGTGGCTGCAGGACAGGGCGGCAGGCCGGGGCAGGGGCCTCTTTGCGAGGGACCAGAGACCCTTCAGCTCAGAGCCCAGGCACAGCACCCCCCACCCCACCCAGACACCCAGCCACACAGGCCTTCGCAGGTGCTCCTTCCCCCCGTCATGCAGCCATCTGCTGCAGGGTGCTTGCTTCTTGACGGTAATATTAGTGGACTGTTGAATTCAGCCAGCAAGCTTCGTGGATACATTTACATTTTACTGTCTCCATTAGAGTTTCTCAGGCAGCAGGACTGTTTTCTTCCCCAGGACAGAGTGTGGCCTCAGAAAGGCGCTGACATTAGGGATTTGCCCTTGGGTGAGCTGTATTTCTACTCCAGACACAGGTTCAGAGCTGCAAGGCCCCGTCCTTGCCCATCCCTCTGCTGCATGGCCTTGTCCCCTAAGTGGGGTTTGCAAGGGTGGTTACTCTAGCGCCGCCTGGCCAGGGGCCTGGAAGCTCCCGACTTGGCATTCTCAGTGCAGATGCTTGAGACAAGGGACAGAAACGGGACTTCATGCTTTCACCAGCGCAGGGACACAGACCTGCCTTCGCGCAGGCCCCAACACCGTTGCTCCGGAGGGCACAGCTTTCTCCCCGAAGTGTGCTCACAGCACGCTCTGCTCAGGAGGTTTGATGAAAGCCATCGGGAGACAGGGGCTGCCCTGAGGGGCCCATTGGCCTGAGGGGCGGTGGAAGGGAAGCCACGGTAACCCTGGTGTGTGGTATTTGAGTCTGCTGGTTCTAATTGTGGGCGTGGGGAGGGTTTTCCACGTCCCCGGTGCGCGCCGCCTGCCATGCCGCCGCTCCACCTGCACATTTGTGGAAGGGCAGCCGTCTCTGCCACTTCCAGCTCGAGTACCAGGACCCCCAAATGTGTGCCCACCTTTCTTTGTACTTGTGAGTCCATCCCCGGAATTAGCTATTTCCCAAGGCTTCTGGGTTCTCTATTCCCAGTTGCAGACTTCAGCACTGCAGCCCGAAGGCAGTCCCCTCTTGGGCCTGTTTGGTTCTTTGTTTGCCCATACTCGGGCCGAGCTCGAGCACCTGGCAAACAGGGAGGGCCGGGTAGTTAGCTGAGCCTCGCCTTCACTCCAGCAGTCACTCTTGGATCGTTCACGGGTGCTCAGCCTGTGCTCAGGGTTTCCCTGATGCTTTACTGTTTCACCACCACACTTCTGAGGCAGGAGTGACCCCCAGGAGGCACTGATGCTGGAGGGGTCACTTGACAGGGCTGCATGTCTGAAAGTCACGTGCGAATTCCAGAGCTGCCCTCCAGACCCCCGGCTGCCTGATCCCAATGCCTGTGCTTGTAACCACCCCACCCCAGGGCTTATTCCAGAAGTTCCTGTTTGTTTTCACCCTGGTCCTAGAATAGCCCCTGAGCGCTTCTCTAAGTCATCCAGGAGAATGTCAGTGTGAAGAGAATCTTCACTGTAGGCTTCCAGAACATGCCTGAAGAATGTTGAGCCGCATGCACACTAGGACTCCTAGAGGACGTCTGCCTGAGGCCTGGCCTCCTTTCCCACCTGCTCTGCTGGGGTTGATGACGTCTAGACCCTAAGAAAGGAACCTGCGAGTTCTCTCCCTCTTTACTTGGAGCCCCGGCTTACCTACAGCCATCAGCCTCCTGCTCTGTTCCCCGGGACTCACACAGCCCCTTCTGCCACACTATCTGGGTCCCCGTCCTGCAGGCCTCCCGCCTTCCCTTCTGCTCTCGTGTGTCCTGGGCCAGGCGGACTTGTGTTCTCCAACTCCGCTTCTCGTTTCCCCGCTGGTTCCAGATCTCCGTGCACGTGGCTGCTGGTCTCGCCACCCTCCCAGGCCCCTCAGCCAAAGGTTTGGAATGGGGGTGTGGCGACTGGCTTGGGCCGCGACCGACGGTGGATGTGGACTTAGGGACACACAGTCTTACTTGACTTCATAATCGGCCTGAAGTGTGGAGGTCCCTCCTGCAGAGACAACGTTTTCTCACGGGCCCTGACACACGATGAGTTAGGACTCCCTGCTGTGTGTCAGGTGTAACCTTGGACGTGCTGCTGCGTTTTGAGCACTCTTCTCTGAGAACGGTATTGTGGCATTTGGGGTAACTGCGTTTTATAACATCTTAATTAATTTCCTTTTGTTCCTTATATCACCTCAGATGGAGATTTATTTTTGAACTTGCCAGTATTTCAGATTCCACCTGGAATCAGAGAGAAGGGAAGTGCTCATGCTGGGTTCTTTCAGACTCTTAAAATGAGCACCAGAAATATGATGTTTACAGGTAATTATGTCAGTGATGCATGGTATGGAATCAAATCCAGTTTTGCTCTCCATGGCTCTTTTGGCAGCCCTGTTAGTGGCTGGAGGGGAAGATTTGGTCTTGGCAGAAAAATAACTGCTCTGACTCAGAGCTACAAAGGGACACGTGATGAAATGATCCTGCTTAAAAATGAACCGGTTTTCACCAGGCCTGGTTATGCGGGCCCATCAGCCAGCGGGTCAGCTGCTAGACTCCCCCCCCCCCCCCCCCCCNCCATTTGCAGTTTGCATCAAGAATATATTAGAGGAAAATAAAAGCAGTATTCAGACTATGAAAGCAATTTAATTGCTATAGATTCATTTCATGTTTGACTTGAAACTCCCTGAGGCCAAAGGTAAAAGAGAAGCTAAATCAGCTATGTAATCCTCTTTTTCAGAAGAAGAATGTACATGAGTTTTCTGAGAAAACTCCGTGTTCCCCGTGACCAAATGCTAAAGCACCTGCATCCGGGACCTCATGTGCAGAGCCCTGAGAGACATGGGGACTGAAGTCTCGTTGTCTTCCCGTAGGAGAGGCAGAAGGGATTCCATATGGCTGCTCCTCCCTGAGTCAAGGACTGTCCCACAGGACTGGCCCCCCAGGGTCTCCTCCTGTCATGGACTGGGGTTTAAGATGAAGCCTGCCGAATCAGATGGCATAGGCAGAGTGGGCTTTCCTGGGGCAAGGGGAAAGCCTCATCAGACCAGAGAGGCAGAGAGAGACGTGAAGGCCTGAGTTCTGTCTCCCCACATCCCTCACAGCGGCTGTCAGCCAGGTCGGGCCTGCAGGATGAGCCCGTGACCCCGGGCAGGGACCCCTCCCCACTGCCTCTTGCCTGTTACAGCTCAAACCGCAGCAGCCTTGTCACCGGCTCGGGAAGCAGACTGCTTGGCCACCAGCTGGATTGGCCACTCCGGGGAGCTGTCTGGGGATGGCAGCTGGGTGCTGGGCACCCGGGGACCTTGGCTGGGAGCTGTCTGGGCTCGGCGGCTGGGAAGTGGGACTGGTGTGACTTCATCCCCACGCCGTCCCTGGGTCTGTGCCCAGAGGCCTTTAAAACAGTCCCACTCGTTGCCCCCGCAGGATGGGAAGGTCAAGCCAGGCGGGAAGTGTGTGGTAGGGTGGAGGTGCGTGGGCGAGGGAGGGCCCCTTTGACCAGAGAGAATTTGGTGTTCCCAAAGAAATAATGATTGCCTGTCCTTCGAGGGGTGTCTTGTAAGCATTCCCTTTTCTCAGGCTTTTCTCTAGGAGTTGTTGACAATTGAAATTGTACTTCTTCCAGGGGTCTGTGTTCCCCACTGAGAAGTCTCTCTGCTCTGAAAACAGGTTGAGTATTGGTTACAGCTGATTATCCTCCGAGAGGCTGCCTGGCAAAATTAAGAGCCAGGCTCTCTGGGTTCGAATCCGTACTCTTCCCTTTTCCAGCTTTTCCGTGTTCTCTCTACCCCTCGGTTTACTTGCCTGTAGGGTGGGGGTGGGACACTACCGACCTCGTAGGGTTGTCTGCAGGAATCGTACATGTTGTAAGCAGCATCCGGCACGTTGTGCGCGCTGCACGCGGCGGCCGGTGCTGCTGTGCTGGTTAAAGTCGGCGCGCTCGCACAGATGGACCCCGCCGTGCACGCACGGGGCCTTCCGGGGTGCCCGCCGACCACCCCAAACCGCCCTCGGCAACGGCTTCAGACCTTCCTGGGTGCTTGACTCACTGCCTGCAGCCCTGCTGCCGATGACTGGGGCCTTGGGGATCTTGAAGGCAGGGGTGCTGCAGCCTCAGGGTGGCCACAGGAGGGCCCTCGTCATCCCCCCCAACCGCGGAGGGTCTGGTGTGGAGCTTTATGGGTGGTTGGTGACAGCCAACACAAATGGCCTGAAATGTGTCCCGATGATGAAAGAAATTACAGGACAATGTTATTTGATAAAATGCTTGAAATTAGAAAAATCCCTACCAGAGATAGATTTCATTTACAGAATAGTTAATATAAAGACATTCTAAGAACCACCATTCAGTGGCTCAGATGGTTAAGTGTCTACCTTCAGCTCGTGGCATGATCCCGGGGTCTGGGATCGAGTCCCACGTCGGGCTCCCTGCTTAGCGGCAAGTCTGCTTCTCCCTCTCCCTCCTCTCTCTCTCTCCCTGTCTCTCAAATAAAGAAATATAAATCTTTTAAAAAAATCTAAGATAATCTGGATTCAGTGAGAACCAACCGCCTGTTGAGGGCACTCCTGACTCTTGACATGAAACCTTACCATCTGTGTGAGGAAGCAGCGGTCTCTGGGTTGTGCAGGCCTCCTGTGTAGATAGGAGTGATCAGGATGGGGCAAAGGAGGAGCCCAGGACACAGAGCTGTCTCACACGCTGCTGAATCGTTTCTGCTCCTGATGGAGGTACTGCTCTGCCATCTTTCCTCTTGAGAGTCAGCCCCCACGGCTGGGCCTGTGGTCACCTCCTGTCCGTCAGAACCCAAAGCCAAGGAGAAGTCAGTGGAAGCTTCCAGTTATTCCTGCCAGCCTTTTGGCAAAGGTGGTAGGTGACTGGTAGGATATAGAGCGGGGCGACCCCCCAGATGTGTAATGTTTTGGAAGGGAGCTGGCACAGATCTCGATGGGCTGTTGAGCAAGGTAATAATTTTGTACACACAGGACATAATTGTCATTTGAAAGTGGTGTAGACAGTGTTTTCATTTACCCTTGTTAGGGTATGGCCCAAAGAGGAATTTTATTTAAAGTGAAAGCTGGAAGTTCTGACCATGCTAAGAATCTACTGTTTATAGCTGCTCGAAGCCTTCACTGTTGCTCTGATTTCTGCCTGTTCATCAGATGAGCTTGAAGAGGGGGATTTGCTGAGTCCCCTTGAGGTCAAGTCAGACCCACAGGCCAGTGAGCAGGGGGTCAAAGGAGGAGGTGAAGGGCAGGTCAACCTGCCACAGTGTGTAGGTTAGGGGTGCGTGTGTGTGTCTGTCTGTGTCTGTCTGTCTGCAGGCTGAATGGGGGGTGGTGGTTAAGGAATGGCTGAGGAGTCGCCAGCTGAGGACGAGGGCTGCTACTGATTCTTCTGCTACACTGCTGTATCCTACTCACATGCTCGTGCTTCGACCAGATCGCCTCTTTCAGGATTGAGCAATGTGAGATAACCATGGCTTCTTCGTCCCGTAGGCCGCTGCTCTTCCAGACCAACGAACACGTGGCCGGTAGCCCCGCCCTGGGGGACATTATTCCATTCAGCGTCGTTATTCAGTTCTTGTTCACCAGAGCACCCGCTGAGCTGAAATCCCCTTTTCAGGTAATAAAGGAAAGCCAGAATGCCCTTGTGGGTCCGTCTTAGCCTATAAACCCAGAGCCCCACTCACGGAGTGCGTTCCTGGCCTTCTCTCGCCTTCCTTGGTCACGAATCCCTGCCTTGGAAGTGAACGGCCCAGGAAGGAAAACCCCCAGCACTCAGCCCGACTCTCTCAGCAGTGCGGGCATCACCTGAGGAAGCCCGAATCCACCCGTTAACTATAAAAGCACAAGTAATTTATGTTCGTAAAGCTTTTCTGATGGAGGCCCCATTTCTTTTGCTGGCCGCCCCTGCACGTGGCTAATCTGAAAGGTTCCTTGGGAGTCGAGAAGGTGCACCAAAGGCTTGCCACCTTCTTCAGGCAGGGGTTTGGGTAATTTCACCTTGGGAATCCTTGAGATTCTCGCCAGTGTGTACTGCCCTTCACGGGAGAATGTGGTTGCACTCCGCCTTCTCTAATCTGGGTTCCCACCCTGCAGAGGGCAGAATGGTCCCACGCACGCTTCTCCCAGTGGCTAGATGACCATCCCTCTGAAAAGGACCGGCTCCTCCTCATCAGGTAAGGCCTTGCGCCCCTGGGACACCTGCGTCATCTACCAGCCCGCGGGCTGGTGGAGAGGGGGCGCGTGGGTGGGCGGGGACACAGGGCAGCGCCTCCTTGTGGCCGGCCCCCCGCAGTGTCCTTCACCCCTACATCTTCATATGGCTGTGTGGGCTCCCCCGTGCCCACCGCAGCCCAGGAACTGTGCGCTCTGGGTTTGAAAACCAGGGTCGGTGATGAAGAAACTCCTTGCTGTAGGTCCCCATTTTCTGCTTCATGTTGGGGTGTCACCATCACATAGCGGCCAACCTAGAAAAACCTTTGCGACCTCATGCAACTCCCCTGTCACCCTTGTTCTCCAAATCTCCATCAGTCGTACTTCTGAAAGCTCTTGAAGCCGTTCTCAGCCCTCCCAGGGGGTGCTATTGCTGGGGCACGGGGACCCCTGTAGCGAGCAAGCCTTTGTGGGAGCTCGTTGGGGAGGAATGAGCTGGGTTCCCCGGAGCTGGGTGGGGCTCGTGTGGCCGGGTGGTGCTCGACCATGTGTGCACAGGAGAGTCCTCTGCAGAGCTTGGAAAAAGCCTGGTGTCCAGGCCAGCCCCTCAACCACCTCAGAATCTCCAGGGCGGGGAGCTGGCCCTGGGATTTCCCAAAGCTTCCCGGGCGGTTCCGCAGCACGACCAGGCGGAGACTCCACCAGGAAGGGGGCCCAGCAGGGCCATGGGGAAACACGAGTCCAGTGGCTTCTGGGAGGGACCCCGAGCCCTCGGGTTCGGTGCCCAGAGCAGGGGTGAGCCCCCGGCCCTCCGATGCTGGCGCGGGAGGGAGCAGATTATCCCGGGCCCCTGTCTGTCGTCTGTTTGGCTTGTCTGTTACTCTCCTGGGCTGTGAGCGTCTGGCCCGAGAACTGGGACAGGAGGCCAGAGGCGCCTCCCGTCAGTGTCTGGGACCAGTTTGAGCTGCCCTCGAGGGGCCTTTAGGGATGGATGAGAGGCTCAGCCTGGGGCTAACTCGGAGATTTGTGGCTGTCTGGGTGGATTTTTTTTTCCTGAGTCTCAAAGACTCGCTTAGCTGCAGCACCCTGGGTAATAGAGGATTCAGGACTCAGTTAATTGAACGGGGCCCATTTGTGTCTTCTTAGTGGGTTGGAAGGAGTTCATCTACAACAGTTGTCCTGCTGTGGGCACATCACAAATCTGTTTGCTTTTGCTTCTCTTGAAAATGTCTCCTGAGTGATTTCATCAGTAGTGCTGTTGCTAAGCCTATATTTAGCAAGTGAAAATCATGCTCCGAAACACTGTCAGGCTTTTTAAATAAGGCCTATCCATCACACACGTCTGCTATCAGAACCTTCAAGCCCCGGGCATAAAACTGAGCCCTCCTTGGGGGATTCCAAAACACCGTGCTCCTGCTGTAGCCCAGGCTGTTGGCAAGGACAGCTGCTTTGTCCTAGCGAATGTTCTTTCTTATCTATTACTGCAAAACTAATTTGGTTCACTGGTGCTGAAGCTCCACGAGATGAACTTCTTTCCCCTGTAGATAAACCCAGGGTGAGTCTTGCTCTTTAAATGTCAGTACGTTTGTTCTGACCTTTGGGGGAGACCCTGTCGTGTGCTCGCCTGTCCCCCCAGTACAGTATGCTAAGTTGTCATAAATAGGCCAAGTCTGGAGACTCAGCTGCTGCTGAGTGAGTGGCAAACAATGAACTCTCTTCTGCCTGCCTTTCTGTTTCCTATCGACACCAGATGTTTCTCGAGAGCGTGAACGGATACTAGTCACGATCATGTTAAAATCGGAGGAATCCCTGACTCGTAGGGCCGGGTGGTGCAAGTGGGAGCACACGGGGGTCCTCCGCCCCCACCAGGCAGGGGCGGCAGCCTCGGGGAGGGCCTGGGGCCCTGTGGGTGTTGCGTGAGTTGCTAGCAAAGAGGAGGACTGATTCCTCAACTCTGCAGAAGTGGGGGCGTCGGCCTCGAGCTCTCGATCCGCACCCTGTCCTCCTCTGCTCCTCGTTAGTCTGCTTCCCCAGAACACCTTCACGCTGTCATCAGTGTTGACGAGCTCTGTTGGCCCCCTCGGTGCTTTTTATCTGGTCAGTGGTGGGACTGTTGTCGCCACCAGATGCGGCCGTGGACCCTCCGCCCTTCCGCTGCGGCCCAGGGCCCTCGGGCCGAGAGCCATCCCAGCTCCTCGGCCCTTCTGCGGAGCGGCAGGATCCCCTCTGATGAGAGGAACGTTTGGCCTCCCCTCCTGGTGTTCCTGTCGCGCTGGATACCCGCGGCCTGGGTGCCTGACACGGGACGGAGAGCGAGCACGCAGCCGGGGGAGTTGGAGCTTCCTTGCCTCTGGTGGCAGGTGGTAGACCTTAAGTCATCGACAGATTTCATACTTAGTGCCCGACAGAAATGCATTTTGTGTTCCGTGAAAACCTCTGCTTGGCTGGTTTATACCACACGGAGCAGGTTCACCTCTTACCGCCAGCCAGTCCTGTACTGATTGTGCAATTCCTGGGCTTTTTTTTTTTTTTGCAGTAAGAGTAACAATTTGCTTATTTTGATGACAAACGAGACTTGAGACTAACTCTTACATAATGCTTGGCCCGACTTCCAAGAAAGCTGATGTTTTGCTCAAGCAAATGAAGTTATTTAATAATTGCCTGAAAATCCTGCTCTGATTTTATGTGGGAGAGTAGCTTTAATCTGTTTTTCTCCCTCTAGTTCTGATGGTGTTTTTCATGAATACCAAAAAACGAACCAAACTCATTTCTGAACTTTCTTCTGCATATCGTATAGTTTACGTAATGTCTTGTCCTTTTGAATGCAAATGAAGTTGATTTTTGTTCATTTATTAGATAAAGTGGATCTACTTCATTCACTCCAGAGCTACTGCAATTTCTGTGAATTTCAGTGCACTGATTTCCTAGACTGCTGTGGAGACACCATCATCTCAAAGAGCGCGGAGCCCTTAGGGGTTCGTCTCCTGTGAGTCTGCAGGGGCTCCGTTTTGGGAGTGGGGCGATTGCCCAGGATGCCATAGCAACTTGAAAAGTATTACTAAAAGCAGCAAGGTTTTTCATAAAGCAATTGCTTCATGAAGGCTCAGCTCCGACATGAACTAAGGCGTCTCCAAAACGTTATTTTCCAGGAGCACGAAGTTCCCTTTTCCATGTCGGTGCTGCTTTTGTGGATCCTCCAGACCTGGTTCCCTTCATTTGCTTTCTTCTGCACTCCGGTCATTACCTTTCATTCCAGTTTCTCTTCCTGTATTTCTAATTCATTCTTTTTTAAATTGACCAATCATGCGTCTGTCAAGCACTACATCCTGGGGCTGCATGAAGGGACAAAACGGCCCCCGCCCTCCAAATGAAGTTACCGTCCTAAGAGGGAAACTCACCAGGGACCGGGTCCCTGCGGCGTAGTGGGTACAGTGTGGTGACGCCTAATGGAAGCCTGGTGGGGAGAACAGTGTTTGAGCGCCTTACGGGTCCAGAGATGTTCCTAGGAGAGTGCCAGGTGCTTCCCAGTACGATCTTCTAACTCTCATACCTGCCTCATGTAGGTGTTGTGCCCGCGTGGCTCTCGAGCAAACAGGCTCACCAGGGAGCCGGGACCGCACAGCTCAGTAGTGGGGCAGAGCGGGCCGTCCACACCGCTGGCTCCAGCAGAGCCTGGAGCCGGCCGGCAGGAGTCCCCCAGTGCGGGGTCCCACGAAGCCCCTGGTCTCGATGCCCACGTCCTAGACCTTATCCACCTGTTCTCAGGACTCCAAGGGAGTGTCTTTTTGTGCTGCCTGGAGTTAAAAAGAGGCGCTATCAAAAAGAAAGCATCAGGGCCGGCCCGCGGTAAAGCGCCGTGCGGGGAGGGTGGCCCGACGAGCCTCCCAGACCCAAGGACCAGAGTGGAGAACGGTCTCGGGAAGGTGGGGAGGCTGTGTGGTGGGAGACAAAGGGCCACTTCGCAACCCTGCCTTGTTCGGCAGAGGCAGCTTCGTCTCAGAGTGATGCGGGCCGCCCGCGGAGCCTCTCCCGGGTAGGGCTCCGGGTCCTGAGTGGGGGGAGGCTGCTCTGCCCGTGTGCGGGTAACACAAACGGTGGAAACTAATGACTGGAAGGTCTTCTGAGGCCACAGCCGACTACCTAGAAGCCCGCAGCAGCACAGGCCGGGTTGGGAGAGGCCATGGTGCAGCTGGTGCTCGGTGGGCGGCGAGTGTAGACCCCGGCCTCCTGGGCGGCGCAGGCAGCATGGCCACTTGCCGGGCGGCCAGACACGGCAGGGCTGAGACGAAGCCGAGGGGTGGGGGGGGCTGTGGAAATCCGATAGGAAGATGAAAAGAGAACTTTAGACAGAGGCTTTGGGAGAGGAGGGGGCCCTTTGCTGAAATCGGGGATGGTGGGCAGAACACTACCCTGAAGGGTTTCCCCCCCGAGTTTCTTTTCTTTTTTGATAATCTTTTTTTTTTTAATTTAAAAAACAAATTTTTTAAAAGACTTCTTGCGAGAGAGCATGCGTTGGAGAGAGGCAGAAAGAGAGGGAGGGGTGCAGACTCTCCACTGAACACAGAGCCTGATGCAAGCAGGGCTCAGTCCCACAACCAGGAGACCCCAACCTGAGCGGAAATCAAATGCTTAACCGACTGAGCCCCCTAAGCGCCCGGATAGACTTTTTTATTTTTTTAAGATTTTATTTATTAGAGAGCGAGAGAGGGAACACAAGCAGGGGGAGTGGCAGAGGGAGAAGCAGGCTTCCAGCTGAGCAGGGCGCCGATGCGGGACTTGATCCCAGGACTCTGGGGTCATGACTTGAGCCACAGGCAAGAAGCTTAACCTCCTGAGCCCCCCAGGCGCCCCGAGACTTCATTTTTTAGAGCAGGTGTAGGCTCACAGCATATTTGAGAAGATACAGAGAGTTCCCATCCGCCACCTCCACATGTGCGCAGCCTCCCCCGTTAGCAGTGGCCCCCGTGGGTGGTCCGAGTTACGGCTGATGAGCCCCCCTCGCACATCATTGTTTCCCAGAGCCTCTCGTTCCCGTGAGGGTTCTCCCCGGGTGTCGTCCGTTCTCGGGGTGTGGAGCGCCCGGTTTCTGACAAGCGAGTCTGAGGCGTACGTGGGAGAAGTCGGGTAATGTTGCCCAGAACACAGAAACAGGTCAGGAGGGAGGGCAGAGTGGACTTAAGAGACCGGGCCCCAGTTGTGTGTCACAGCGGTACCGTGAAGTGCTGGCAGGGGGGAGGGCACCTCCGACCAGGGGGTCAGCATGCGCGGCGTTTGGGAGCAAAAAACCGGTTAAGAAGTACGTATTAAACCTGAGACTGAGTGTGTGAGAGGAGCAGTGGTATTACTACATCTTTGTAGAAATGCTCTAATCTAATCTCAGTGTGAAACTTAAAACAGTAGGACTATGACAAAAATTCTGTTCTACTTGGGGCATAAATAGACCAATACTGAAAAATCCTTTAACCATTCTTTTTAGCTCCAATTAAACACAGTGCAACACTTGAACAGATCGTCTGGTTCCAAGATTGGGAAACGTTCTCCATAAAGGTCCAGACAGCAGTTTAGGCTCCGCAGACCGGGACGGGCGGCCGCCGTGGGGAGGCCGCACCGTGCGCAGCCACGGCGCCCTGGGCGGGCCTGTGGGGCTGGTTTGCCGGCTCCCAGATCGAATTCGGGGGAACATCACCACCATACATTTTCTCCGGCTGGTAGCACATACTCTTGACTAAATTCCAACTACCTCCTCATCACAGAAAATTTGCTGAAAGGCAGAGCCCAGCAGCAGAATCGTCTCCCCGTGGGTTCTTACTCTCACCCAGTGTGGGGGTGGGGGGTTGAGGCCCCGCCCAGGGTGACCGTGACCCTGTGTGTGGCGACCCCGTCCCGCCGCGCCCGAGCGGGCCGATCCGCGGTGCCGGGCTCCCCCTGGTGCGCTCTGTGGAAAAGCGCAAGCTGCCTGCCTGCAGCTAGTCAGAAGCCTCGAGGAGGGAAAGGAAGGGAAACGGAGAACACCCCGAGGCGCAGAGCCTCTGCCTGTATGGTGAGGCTACTAAGTACACGCAGACTGAACGGTGCTCATGGAGTTCCGCAGTAACCATGGTAACACTACCACTGGACGTTTGAAGGCTGTCACTTTGTCACTTAGCTTGTGGAACTGGACACAGCAACTCTAGAAATGGGCTGCTTTTATATATTGGTACCCTCTAGTGGTTTTATGTTTGACATTGTTTTCATTTTTGTTTTCAGGGGAGCTCTGGAAGCTTATGTTCAATCAGTAAGAAGTAGAGAAGGCAAAGAATTTGCCCCAGTTTATCCCATAATGGTTCAGCTGCTTCAAAAAGCTATGTCTACTCTTCAGTAACAATGTAAAGTATTTCTTGATCTTTTTGTGCGAACCCAGCTCAAGGTTGGCAGTTAACCTAAGAAACACATACTCTAACAACCAGCTACCATCCACTATTTTAAGAATGTAATCGACCTCTCTGTATTTCCTGTTATCTTGTTTTCCTCTTTAGCCCCTCTCCCTTTAGCGTAAAATATCAAAATAGATTCATCACTACCTTCAAACTCTGTGGACCTGATTTTTCCAGAAAGATATCCAACTCTTTTTATTTTCTTTCGGGCTTTTTTTTTTTTTTATGAGACTAAAATTTCTTTTCCATTTCATAAGACTCCCCCTTTATGTACACATATACCCTAAGTTCCCACTGCTTTTTAAAGGATCTGATCGAGTTATAAATACCCTGTTGCTCCCAATTAACTTTTGCCCTCACTAGGTAAGTGTGTAGACCAGTGGTTTCCAAATTTGACTGCATATTAGTCACTGGTGGGAAGCTTTCGAAAATCCTGATGCCTGATGTGCACCCATGTTGACACGTTGGGGGTAGGAGCCAGGCATGAGTTTTTAAAAACATCCCCGGGTGTTTCCAATATGCAGCAAAGTCTGGGAACCGCTGGTCTCTCCCAAAGCTAAGACATAGGGTCATATGTTGTTTAAGCATGTCTTACTGTATCTTTAATAAAAGACAGAGCAAGCCTGTCTTTATACTCTGTGTGTCATTTTATTAAAAGCAGATTTTGGGGGCTGGCCGTTCAACTTTGTAGCAGAGATGTCAAGTTAAAAAACAATTTTTAGTCTACAAAGATCCTGCACAAAGATAATCTAGATCCTTGTTCTTCCATTGCCTGTGACCTGTCACTAACATTTTGTTTTTAATGTTTAAAAACTCCATCAGCAACTACTTAATATATTTTCCATGCCCTGCACCTGTTGTTCTGACTCAAGACATAAAGTTCAGTCGAGTTCAATCAGCAGGCGTCAGAGATAAACAGGTTTTTTTTTTCATTTTATTTGAAATAATATACAAGAATATAGTGTGCAAAATTTAGGGGCAACATCATGAAGTGTAATGAACTGAAATCAATTTTACAGCTGTGATTCCTAACCAGAAACACCACTTGGTAAGTAACATGAAAAGCCATGATTGTAGCTCAGAGCAAAAGCGTGTGCGCTCTCACCTCGGACAGCTGGAGGGAAAGTAAAGTGCACGTGTCGCACTGCAGTAAGTGCAAAGTCTGCCCCCACCATACACATAGGATGACAAACGAGATATTTAAGATATGTGGCTGAGGAGATACAGAACACAAAGTTAAACAATACAATGGTGTCAACTGTTAACAGCACCATGACAGTGACTATATCCCAATGCTATTAACTAGCTTGACCCGGGCCCGGGCGAGGCCTCCACCGGAAGTCCCGGAGGGGCGCTGCCGCCGCGCGTGCCCCGGGGGGCCCTGTGGCAGGCGCTGCGCGTCCGCTGGGACGCCGACACCGCGCACCGGCCGCGCGTCCCGGGAGCCGCGCGGCACCGGCCAGACTAGGAGCTCCCGGGTTTGGCACAGATGCTGGGCCACGCGGCGGTAGCTCGAGGCCAGCTCCCGGCGGTTTCATTCCACTATGTGTACAATACAGATTAATAAGCAGTAAGGAGCCAATGTATAAACAGCAGTTACATATTTTTAAATTCCCCTTTTGTACAATTTAAAATAAAACATGTATACACTCTCCTCTCTTTCTACTGTACTTTAGCACCACAGGATATCAATTTTCAAGCCTATTTTACCTGATAGACATATATGAAGTTTGGAAGAAAAATAAGGCAATTTGGTTTACAATGTTGATAGTTTTAGCTTACTTAATGCTCTAATGGAGAAAGCAAATCCTCACTCATTATTAAATCATTTCAAGACTCAATGCTATCAGTATCTTATGGTCACACGAATTCAGGACAAATGGTGACACCTTGCTCTTCTTAAGTCCCTCCGTCAACCGTCAGTGTTTATGCAACTACAGACTTAAGAACGTAAGCATATCCTGGCTTAATGTTGCTGCGAGCCCTGTGGAGAGAAAATTAAAACAGCGAATGTTTATAAGTCAATACACAGTAATTCTACAAATGAAAGCTAAAATGGAGAATAGAATGTTTATAAGCTATTTTTAAAAAGACCACTTTCTCAAATGGGACAATTTTTTTTTAAAGTGTGCTAACACCCAACAGCTCAAGCATCCAGAAAATGTATGAAAACGGGGAGAAGAGATGGGTCCGGAAGAGTGGCAAAGAAGGGGGATCCAGGCCAAGTCCTACCACACTCAAGTCTAAGGTGATAAAGAACTTCAAAACACCCGCTGAGCCACCCTCTTCTGCAGTCTCAACTGTGAACTGCATGTTACTCGAAAGAGACGTGCGCATCATCTGCAGAACGAACGTAAGGCAGCCTTGGCCAGTTCTCCCGCTACGAAGGACTGATGTCTTCCCTTCATTTTTAAATGGTACTTCAAATGAGCTCACTCTGTTCTGTCATGTGAACTTTTCTTCAGGATTAATCTAAAAACACGACTCAAAAGTTGCTAGCCTAGTAATGGAAACGTTCCAAGAATTCATTCCATCCAAGGTTGTGTTATTATGGTGTGAATTCATTTACAAGAGTCTTCCTGGGCCTGTTTCTTCTCCTTCCTGAGGTTTTTAATCTAGAAATTCTGTGCAAGTGTCAGAAGCTCCATTAAGGTTAATGTGCCCTAAAAAAGAAAGGCTGCTGGGACGTGTCACCCCAAGATGAGAACGATTTTGTACCATGCTACTGAGTGGCTATACCCATCTTTCAACCCAACTAAGAATACTACCATTCCAAAATTATTTTTCCACCTCAACATTTCTGGATAAACATTCATCTTAGGCATGGCGGACACTTCTACTTGCCATGGTCAAAGAGTAAATGGCACTTTATAATTAGGAAAAAAAAGCAGCCTGCCTCGTAGCGTGGTGTAAAAACATTAGGTTGTGAAGTATAAAAGGCGAGAAGAGCCTCGAAACCCCCTTTTCAAGGTTCTAAGCATTCTTCCACACACCAGCACAGTTACGGGGAGAAGTCAAGATCTTTTTGAGCAACAAGTTGTTGAAACCTACTGAATTGGTTCTTTTCCTTTTCCAACAGTCAGGATTTAGGCGTTTTTGTTCTTCAGCCAAAGCCTTTGCTTCTAACGTATACATCCTTCTCTCTTCATTCTTCATTTTCTTCCACCTGTCACCGAGGATCACACTTATGGCTCTGTAAAATAAACATGCACACCGTGCTGAAGGCCAGAATTTCTCGTAAGACGCATGTCCAGGGCTGCTACCTCAGGAAGCAATAGAAAGTTAAAAGAAAAAAAGACAAGAATCTTGTCCAAGAGAGAGAAGGGAAAAGGTCAAGGCTACAGTAGTCCATTTCCAGTAAAATCTCAAGTCCCATGGGCCCATTCATCATGATCTTGGCAGTTAAAGCCTCCTGGAATAGGGCCAGTATTTCCAGTTGTCAGAGGACATCTAAAATGGCTAAAAATGCAGTGTCCCACAGAGCTTAAAGGAAAAAGTGAAATATTTCAGAGAAATGGTTTAAATTACCACTGGCCCTATCCTGGTACATCGTCTTCTCAAAGATCCTTAAGATAGCAAGGCAGTGTTCGATATCAGCAGCATAATGTATTGAAAGCTATTCTTGCTGTTTGGCTCATGCATAACCCATCAAATAGTTATGATCAAAGTTTCATTCATTCCTGTAGCCCTAGTGAAAATGTGGCATTATAAGCATGTGCACCGTACCGTTTCCCTCCTAAGATAACGCCAAATCCTAGGATCTCTGTATTTGAAGAAATTGGATAGACTCAAAGGGAAAGAACTCCAACTGGATAAAACACATCATGATAGAAATCCGAAGCTATTTCCTATTTATGTTTGTTGAACTGATCCTAAAACCAGTGTTTAAATCTCATCCAGAACATGCAGACAGAAACCATTTTCCTTCTGTGAAGAGCTTTTAACCATGAACTCCATGACACAAAAGGTCACACAGGCTGCACGAAGTATATACAAGTGAGCTCAGCGCCTGACGTGGAAGCTAGAGCTGGGCGTCCGAGCCTCAGAAGAACAGGAAGCACAGCTCTACTGCTTAACGAGAAAGTCAGTATGTTGTAAATACATACATATGTGTATATGTATTTTTTCCAATAAGTTGATGCAATTAAAACATTGTACTGCATCTTCCTTTATCAAAATAAAACCCAGTTTTTACAGTGGGTTAAAGGTAACGGTTGACAAATTTATGAGTTAAATCAGTAAGAAACATTTAGGTATCAATTCCCAAATCAGAGGTGCATTTGGTTTGAGAAGTTTCTCTTTTTAAAACGTAAATACTTAAAAATGTAGCTCAGGAGAACAAACTGGCAGCTGCCAGAGGCTAGGGGTGGGGTGTGGACTAAACGGGTGAAGGGGGTCAAAAGGTACAAACTTCCAGTCGTAAAACAAGTCAGGTGTGGGGCCACAAGGTGCCGTGTGGTTAGTACCGCTGTGCTGTGTCTCTGAAAGGTGCGAATAGCTCTTAAAAGTTCTCCTTACAAGAGAAATTCTTAACTGTGCGGTGATGGATGGTAACTAGACTTCCTGTGGCGATGGTTTCATGGCCTCTACAGACACCAAATCATTACGCTGACCTGAAATTAAATCCACTCCCTCTATTTATCAAAGCTCATGAGACATTCAAACTCGAGTTCAAAACTCAACTATTTTACGTGGGTAATCATTTGACTTTTCTCATGATACCAAGGAAAACAGGAGTTTTGATTGTCAGGGAACTAGGAAAACTGGAAGAAGTAATTTTAATACATGAAGAATTAGGCTAGGGTGAGGGGGTGAGCAGAGGACGCTAAGAGATGAGTTAAGAGTATAAGCAAAGAGAGTAGAAAGGACTAGAGTCAATTTTAACCCTGGGTTCTGAGGACACCTCTAAGTTTAGTCTTTGGCAGTTTATAATGATTTCCACATTTGTCAAAAGGCTACAAATTGCCACTGCCTGCCCATTCTGTAGTATGACAGAGTTGTAAGGACATCCTTGGGACCTGACACAAGAAACTTTTCTATAAAGATGGAACAGTCAGTTGCTGGAACTGTGACTTCCAACAGGCAAACGACATTTATTATTTTAGAAGGCAGATCCTTACATAACCCAAATTCTCTCCAGGTATTATAAAATATTTACCCATGACCCTAAAAATTCCACTCAAACTTTTTAAAGTCAACCTAAGATAATGAATTCAATAATAAAAGCTATTGAGGGGGTGCCTGGGAGGCTCAGTCGGTAAGCGTCTGCCTTCCACTCAGATCACGATCCCGGGGTCCTGGGATTGAGCCCCACATCAGGCTCCCTGCTCAGTGGGGAGGCGGCCACTTCTTCTCCCTGTGCCCCTCTCATGCTTTCTCAAATAAGTAAAAAAAAACGTTAAATAATAATAATAGTAATAAAAGCTTTTGGAAGGTAAGTTTACTTCACTATCCCAGTTCCTATACAACTGCACTGAAGTGTTAATTATTAGAATCAGAAATACTCTTTTTACCTGTTATCTTTCCCTGGATACATCTGAGTATATTCAACTCTGTATTTTTTGGCAAAAAGCATGAAGGCATTCATTGGTCTTTTGCACTTGTTAGGAGAAGTGGCACTCACAGTCCCTGAGCTGTGGGCTTTGACAGCTTTAGCATACAAGGAATTGGAAGAGAGCTGTGATGATCCTGGTGAGCCACAGTTTTTACTGAGTCCAGATCTTGCAAAGTCTTGACCTCCAGGCCCTCCACAAGACAAAGATGCACGACGCTGACGAGCCATACTACTTAACACATAGACTGCAGAAGAATCCATAGGTGTGAAGTCATAGCTAAAAAAAAATTATATTAACATGGTTTTAATTCAGTTTAATTGATTTGTAAAAACCGGATTAAAAAACAAAAAACCCTTAACATCTGATTGGAAGCTTCAATGTATATAATGTTATCCAACCCTACTTTACCAATTTCACCATCGATAGTTGCTTATAAGCTGAAAGCTTGTTATCTGCACTGACCAAAAAATTTTTTTTAACCTACAGAGAATACAAAAGCAAACTTCAAGTCCTCCCTAGAATGTTATAATCCACACACTTTATTCATAGCAAGTACCTCCTCCAGATCCACGCAGCCCACTTAATTACTTTAGATTCACTTTTTGACAAACTTGATAATCTGATTTCTTGGCCTACAGAAGCCTAAATAAAGCTAGAAAATTCATATGGAGCGGCACATGTATACCAGGCCTGAGGACTAATTGCTAGACAAGGCAAGGTGTGGGGGAAGACAGTCAAAAGTGGTTGAATACAGCTAAAGGAACTTAAAATTTTCTGTTTGTTTACATCAAACAGCCCTATATACATTCACTGCCCCTAAAGGCCATCCATCTAGTAGAACACAGCTTAATAACTTAAAAGTAAGAACTCAACACTGATCAGGCAAGGTCGTATTTCAGTAAGTATATTCAGTGTACATGGGCATGGAAACCGGCTATCCATAGTCTCTCATTTTCCCAACAAGCTTGCTTAGCAAGTATTCTTATCCTCTCTTTATATAAAGAAACAGGCCAAGAAGGGAACAAGTACTCTGTACCCAAGGCCCACAGCTAATGTAGACGACAAATTTAAGATTACACCTGTCAAAAGATTTTTGTTCCAAATGTGTTAACACCTACTGCTTACACTTTTCATCTTAACAGAAAACCTTTTATTCTAGGGGTGCCTGGGTGGCTGTTGTTGGGCGTCTGCCTTCGGCTCAGGTCATGATCCCAGTGTCCTGGGATCGAGGCCGGCATCGGGCTCGCTGCTCAGCGGGGGGCCTGCTTCTCCCTCTCCCCCCTGCTTGTGTTTCCTCTCTCGCTGTGTCTCTCTATAAATAAATAAAATTTAAAAAAAAACTTTTATTATAAATCTAGCCCCTACTCTCTCCCTGAAATAGAAATTCTGGGAATCTATCACAACAGGTTGATAGTAGCTCCAGGAATAGTAAATATCTGCCTGAAGTTAAAGCAATAAGAGATTACGAATTCTTCCAGAGACAGGGAAGGAGAGAGTGCAGTGTTTGAGACCCATGCCATTCACTGCACACAATAAAAATGACTTCCACCAATTATCAACCACACGTGTGGTTTTTTTAAAGGTATTACATGAAATCAATGTAAATACGACTCCAAAACTAATCAATGTTTAGCCGTCACGATTACATCAAAGAAACAATTTTTGCTATCCTCAAGCCCCTCCCATATATAATTTAGAAAAACAGCAAAATTAAACAAGCATTATAAATGAACCTGACACAAAATTAATCTCCACCGAAGAAGGTATCTGATTACAATTTGAAATACCAAAAGATTCAACAAAATTCTGAGGCAAGCTCATGAACTACTGCAATATGGAAACTCTACCATCTAGTGGTACGAATGGAGCCTACCCTCTGCTTCCATTACGGATACAACCTCCTTACTCTGAAATAATCACAGAATTCTGGATTTTGATGTGACAACTGCATTAAACACTGACACAGAAGGTCTAAAGCCAGCCCCACGTCGCGTTGCGCGGGCCTCTCACGGCGGCAGGAGCCCCTGCAGCGCCTTCCACACCACCTGCGCTCCCCGCCCCCCCCTCCCCACCC
>LNAC01000778.1:548369-569284 GCA_002007465.1 Ailurus styani
CCCCCCAGAACCACCCTCCCTGCCTTCCCCAGCTGTCAATTGTCATTCTTGAAATCACAGCAGGGTTAGGTCTGTAAACCAGAAGTCTGTTACCCAGACACTCCCTTTACAGAGCCGCAGAAAAGTTCATGGAAGAGCCCCGCTTTCACGGCAAAGCCGCCGCAAGGCCGGGGTCCCCGCGCCCGGAGCCCTGGTTCCCCGTCCCGCAGCGCACCCCGCCCCGCACACGCTCCCTGGGCCGCTCCTCCTCTGCACGGGGAGCCAAGGGGTGGCCCGTGTCTTACCACACCTTCGAGCCCCACGCCCGGCATGTACACCAGGCTCTCAAATATGTGATGACCGACCGAAAAAGCAAAAAAAAAAAGAGAAAAAAGCGAACGTGATAATGTAGAATTGTAACTGCTTTCAAACCCCGCCTCTTCCACTTCCTAGCAGTAGGACTGGGGCAGGCAGGTTGGATAAGGCATGTACCCCACTCAGTTAACGTCCCTCTACGATGAGTGCTAGCACAGGCCGCGCAGCTTTGCAGAGCTGACACAGCAGCGTCCACACAACTCCGAGGGGAGCCTGGCGCCCAGCAGGCCCTCACTGGGGTGTCTACGGTTACTGCAGAGGGACCGAGACTGGTAAACAGCACTGAACTTGGAATCCGCAGATGAGACTTGAAACCTGGTTCTGATACTAATGGCTGTTATTCCTTAACGCCCCCCTCCCACCTCCAACAAAGGGAGGACGTCATCTCGCCGGGTAGGGAAGATTAGCTCAGGTGACACCTGTACAGCGCCGGGGACACAGATGCGCTCCTGCTAAGTTTGCTCCATTCTATCACTTTAACGGAAATGCCAACTTCACAGAGTCAGAAGTGACTGCCTGAAAACTGCCTGATGCCTCGAAGACTGGCCTCAATTCTGTCTCAAATGGGCTTCTCCAAATCATACTCTCACTCAGAAGCTTCCTTTCCACAAATGAACTGGAAATTGTGTTTCAGAGCTCATCTATGGCCGACCTCTGGTCCTCACCAAGCTAAAATCTACCCAAATGTCCTTCTCGGTACAGAAGGACCCAAGAGCTGGCCCCAAATCGCCAAACAGTCCCTGGAGTTTACGCCGGGGCTCCCTCTCAGATGAGGGTTTCTTCTTCCTGCCGTTCTTTCCCTTCTTGCCTGCCTTATGCCAGGCGGCGCCTCCCTTAACCCACAAGTCTTAATCTCATCCACAGTGAAAATGCAGGCAACTTCATGCTTCTCAGCTTGGTCATGGCTTCTCCTGGATCAAACTGCCCATTTTCCACTCCTTTATGAGGAGCAAAAAGGAGGGTGCTGCTGTCACTCCACAGGAAAATGAGACCAATGTCCAAGGTCATCTCAGGAGTGACTGCTATTCAGTGAGACCAAGTGATGGGAACCTATCATCTTGGCAAAGCAGGAATTCCTTTTTGCTTAAAAGAAAGTTTTACACTATGCAACACTGACTAGATAAAAAGTGTACATAAGTTTTATGTTATAAAGTGTACAAATAAATGAGTAAACCCACAACCTAATTAAGAAATAGAGTATTTCTCTCACTAACGTTCCACATTTGCCATCCCCCAGAGAAAAACCACTTTCCTGGTTTATCATCCCCTTACTTTTTCAATAATGTTATTATAAAAGATTTATAAACACAATATATAAACACTATAGAAACATCAGTATGTTAATACGTGAATTGTATCAACATGTAACATGTAAAAGTCTTGCTAACACGGCAGGCCAGACTGCTCTCCTTTCAAGGGCAGCCATACGAGGTTGGCCCTCGACCAACATCTGGACTTAGGATTTCAAGGAGAGTTCTCATCATTCCACTACTGGTAAGAGTGGCTCATTGTGCCTAAACCGTGTATACAAACAACACGGTTTGCCCTAAACACCTGCTTTGCCTTTGAAAGTCTGGGGTCTGGGTATGTGCAAGGCAGAGGCAGCCTAAGCCACCAGCTCCCAGGAAAACCCTGGCGCTAAGCGTCCAACAGCTTCCCTGGCTGACGCCCAGGCCTACCTGCGGCTAGCACTTGCTGCTGAGGGAGCAGCGCGCTGTGTGACTTCACTGAGAAGTAAAGCCTGGAAGCCTGGCTTCCTCCAGACGTCACCCCACGTGCCTTGCCTTCTCATCATTTTGCTCTATATCCCTTCGCTCTAAGAAATCTTAGGCATGAGTGTGACTACAAACTAAACCCTGCGAGTCACCCTACTACATCGCTGAACCCCTAGCATAACTATAATGTGTATTATACATACATGCAAAATTACATAAATGTAATTTATAATTTTGTTAGATGTATTTCCAAAGAACATCTGATTCCATAAAAAATGGAATGTTACTGTATATTTCTGAGACTAATTTTACTTAACGTTATTTCTAAAATTGATCCATGTTTTATAATGTATGGCTATGGCTCATTCTTCTTGCACTTATAAAAAGAATTCCATCGTATGATTATATCACAATTTTATGTATTCATTCTGCAGTTGATGAATATTGCATTGTTTCCACATTTTTGCTATCCTGAGCAACACAGCTCTGATCTTACTTATATATCTCCTGGTACGTGTCTATGAGAATTTGCTTCTCTAGGGGACACATACTTCTCTAGGTACAACTCTTACAGATATTCAGTGTTATAAAATAAAGCCACATTATCTTCTAAAGTTTTTGTGTCTCTAGAATATCCTCACCAAAATGTGAGAGGTATCACTGACCTACACACTAAGAATGTTTAGAGTATCAGATCTTCAAACTGCCTCATTTCTCTATAATTTTTAGAACAACAGTATATACGAGGGCTATAATCAAATAGCATTTAGATTCCAATCTGGAGATGTTTACTGAGCATATAACCTGTGTCAGGGCCTGTGCTAGTTGCTTTTTTAAAACAATAGCCTCATATACCCTTTTGAAATAAAACCTACAGGCCAGAAGGAATTCTGAATCTCTACTTAATGCCTATGAATTTAATTATTATCTTAAAGAAAAAAATGAGCCTTAAAATCCCAGATACCTACACACAGACTTTCTCTGGTTGATTCCTGGGCGTAAGTAACTAGTACGACCCCAGTGGGCCCAGGCCTGAGGGGCTTCCAGGGCCATGGGCCTTTCAATGCTAAAACCAGAAAAGGTACACACAAACTGAAGACGGTTGATCAGATCAGCTTTCTTGAGCGTCAGGACACGTGGATACTTACTCTGTTCTCAGGAAAAATCACTTCCCTCTTTAAGATTTTCCAAATCTCAATTTTTTGCTATTTTTACTATTTGTTAATTCATGCAACTAATTCCCTTGGTTGAAATGAATATTAAAGAAACAGTTAAGAAAAGAAAACAAAGAAAAGAAGAGAAAAGAAAAGAAAAAAGAAAAAAGAAAATGTAACACTTAATTACAGAAAAACACTATTAGGAGACTTGTGGCCTGGTGAAAACAGCTGGCCGGATATAGCAGTTTTTTATATATATAACTATCAAAACACTCATCTCTGTAGTTCTTGGTCACATAAGATAGAGTATTTTTCCTAATCTAATAGCAAATGTTTTACGAACTCCCAGTTTTCCTGTACTACTACTCTGTGAAAAGCTCCCCTTGAATTATTATGTTAACTACCTAGGATTTTTTCATTTAATCATGTACATACTTCCTCTAAGTCCTTTTATAATTCTCAAATCTTTTAGGTTTAACCTCCTAAATATCTGACTTAGCAATCATTAAAGAGATTGAAGGTAAACATTAACAGAAAAAAAAAATTAACCCAATATTACCTTTTAAATGTATCAAAAACACCTGAATCATCAAAATTAATGGCATCGGGGTGTCCAGGAGGTAGACATACATCACCAATATGAATTTCACAACATGGAATGCCATGCTGTACCACAGTCAAGCTTGGATAAAATGATGACCAACCTAAAATTAAATCAAACAGCAGTTACATAAAGGATAGGGATGGATAGAAGAGACCCTAATTATTTATTCTACGATATACCTATCACTTCTGAGCCTTAAAAATAAAAAGTTACTAGTTAAATTCCAGATTTTTAACATGCCCTTTATCTTTGCCAAAAAGCACATCCAAGTATTTTCTTCAAGCAATGCAAAAGCTCTCCAAAACTGGTTTAATTCAGCATTTTATTAATATACAGATTTCATCAATCAGCACTTCCAGCAATTTACAAGATAGTAAGTGACAGATGACGATGACTGAGACCATAAAATATACTGTCTCTGAATTACCATTGTTAACACGCTGTTATTAATAATAGATCTCGGAAAAGTGATTCAGATATATAGTATATTTGGTAACCCTAAACCAAAATGCAATTACTGGAATGCTCCATTCCCCAAACTAAACCAAGATAACAGAGAGCTGCTTATATAGTGTGCCACGCAAGTCTAAGAGTTCCTACCCACGGGAGGTACAGCCCCGCTAAAACACATACACATCAGGAGGTGTTATGATAAAGCACTTCCTATGGTAGCTCTTGTAGTTTGAAAACCCCTCAAGTTTTTTTTCTCTTAATCATCAAAGAATTATGCCATAAGACATAGTTACAGATTTAAGAAGCTTTCTTTAAAAAGTTACTATAAATTCAAATTGAAGCCCTACCTTTATTTTTAACATAGAAAGGGTGGTCCAGCTTACACTCCACAGTAAGCAAGCCGTCTTCCACTGTACCGGGGTCAAAAGTCAACTTCAGTACAGACTCGCCAAATGATACACTTTCTTCATGTGATAACAACTTCAGACCATCGGAACCATAGCCCTGAAAATACATGCATAGAGTGAACAAACAGGCAATGTTTAATTCAAAACACAGTGAAGTTCCTATTACATGTAAGATTCTGTGGAAAAGATAACAATAAACAAGACAGGATCCCTGTCGTTAAGGTCCTTGCTTTCCACCCCATGATGAAGAAAGGCCCACCTATAAATCACCACAACGTAAAGCAGACTGGAATTAGCACTTTAACTGAAGTGTAAACGATGCTAATGGACTTTCAGGAAGGGAGGTATAAACTCTGAGAGAGACTAGGAAGGGCTTTCAGCTCCCACTGGAACTAGGATTTACAGGAACTGAAACTCAGAAGGTTGAAGAACATGCCTCAATGCCAGGAACAGCTGAAACAAGCGACTGCTCTGGAAAGTGCTGAGTACTTGCTAAAAATACAGGGGAGTTCAGAGGTAAGGCAAAGCAGCCTGAAAAGGAGGGGCCAGTTAGTAAGTTGAGGGGTTTTAAGGATGGAGGAAGGAAGTGCCTAAACTTTTCTTTGAGAGGGCACTGCAAGTCAATGAAAGTATTTTACTAACAACTATCAACTTTAAGAAGATGATAAAGTCAAAGGAAAGAAACCCATTAGTCTTAAATTGACAAGCGCCATGGTGGTAGAATCAGGTTAAACTGAAATTCAACCAATATTTATTGAGCAGTTGGCACATGCCAGGTGCTAGATTCTTAAAACACATTAACTACACAGGATCCCCACCCTTAAATTCACAGAAAAACCAAGACCGACAGGGCACCAGCTAGCTTTAGTACACAACCATTCCTCCACTAGCGGGAGGAAGAAGTGACAGGGAAAAGAAGGGTGACTGCAAAACATCTCTGGAGAAATAGAACTGATCCACTGACTATGAATGGAGGAGGGAAATAGTCAACTTCTTGGTTTTTAATCTGCCAATCAAGAAGGTTAACAATATCTTTAAAAGAAGAGAGAGAAACTAGGCCAGGAAGGGGAAGAAAAAGGTGAGTCCAGTCTCCTAACAACTAACAAGCTGAGCATAAAGAACTATCCAATGCGCAGATGTCCAACATGCAGGGGAAGACTACAGCCATATATTTGTAAACAAAATCACAGAATCTTCTAATTCTTAGAGCTATGAGACCTCCAAATGAATCCAATCCCATTTTACAGATCAGGAAGCCAACCACAGCGGGCTCGACAGTCTGCCCAACCTGAATCACACGCAGGGTTGCTGAAGACCCAGAAACAGAGCCCAGGTCTTTCTCCAAGACTAGAGCGCCTCCCACAGGCCCACCGAGGAGCTGCTGCTGACCATGTCGCAGACAGGAAATGATGAAGACAGTGCCAAGGGGCAGAACCTTCTCTCACACTCAACACCATGGGCAGAGAAGCCACCGTCACAGACACGGAGACAGTAAAGACCCGGAGCCCTGCCATGCTACACAAATCAAGCAAAGATGACTCACTGTGTCAAATGCTGCAAAGATGCCAAACAAAGCAAGAAGTCTCACTAGAAATCAGAATGAAGCTAGTAACCTTTGAGACAATTTGAGTAGAATGGCAGAGGCCAAAGTCAGACTAGGCGAACTTCACCGTAAGTGGAGAGTAACAGCAAGAGGGGAAGACAGAAGGCAACTGAGTCCGGACTATTTCTCTCTAGACTCAATAGTAAGTAACAGCAGGATCAAAACAGGAATTTTAAACAAACACACTTCACATGCCCAACTTCTCTGCCTATAGTGGAGATGGAGAAATTCGAGATTTCAAAGATGAAGTTTTTAAAGATACCAACTGACATTTCTCTTACTGCTGCCACCTACTGCTTTTCTTATCAACTTAAAAAATGCCAGTCTTTTATCAGGTCATTTAAAAAGTAACTTAATATACTCAACTCTCAATTATCCATTTGGAAATTAACCCCTTTGTAGATTACCTAAGAAAAAGCCTTGGTTCATTTGTTCATTTTATTTTAAAGTTTCCCCCAACACAAAATGTACATAAGCAGCTAAGAAATACATCTTTTTCCCACCTAAGAAAGGATAATTACAAAGGTAAGCGAGAAGTCACTGTTACTCTCCATCTGGCTGAGTCGTAACACAAAAGTCACAAAACCTCTATCTAAAATGTAAGATGTCACTTAGGTATGAAAGTAAACAGAGAATGCTCCTGTAGATTAATAACAAGCCTAGGTTTCCTTTTGAAAGAGTTGCAAAAGTTTTACAAATTTTAAATCAACCTTGTGAGTGCCAACTTGGAGATCTTCCTCATTATCGCAGCCTTCGGTTCTAGCAAAATCTTCAACATCCTGCCATTCCTTATTGCTTCCCTTATGAAAGCACAGTCGTGTGCCTAAAGTTTAAATTAAAAAAAAAAAATTAGGTATGTGCCTAGCGTGCTACACAAGTCAGCTGTAAAAATTCAAGCATTCTTTCACCTTTCAGAAAACAGTGCCAAGCAGTTGAAGGCCAGGAATTGCACCAGCCCAAATCATCATCATCGGAGAGGGAAGACATGCAGAAAATGCCAGATTCTGACTCACTATTTGCCTATGGAGAAAAACATCAGAAACTTTTTTATTTTGTAACATATTCTGTTAATATCTGTCTTTGTCTCAAGGCTTCTGGCTCTCTCCTCCTGAGTGGATAACTTAACACTATAAACTTAGGGAACGATATGCCTTTGAAAACTGAAGTTTTTGCAAGTCTCAGGTCAATATACGTTCCCATTGGTAACAAACATTACTAACAGTTGCAAGAGCTGTACATAAAATTGAATCCAGATCACTAGCAGAACAGTGAGACAATTTCCCAGCTGTACGTGCTTCAGAAGTACTTCTGAGAAAAGGAAAGTTAACATATTTCAACTGTTGTGCAAACTTCATTCAGTTTATGCTTATGAATACACTCACCCTTTCGTGTCTGACTGGTGCTTCCTCCTTCCAGTGATGATGCGGGAAGGCTGGCTCGCTCTTAGAAGAGGACACGGGTGGAGGGCGTGCGTAGGAATGTAAACTTTTGCTAGTAGCTATGATGTGTACAGGAGATGATCTAAAAATAAGGAAGCAGTTTTAACCATAAAGCAGAGGTCCTTACATAGTAGATCTTTCCTTTTGATGAAAAGAACTTCAAATTCCTAACACCAACTTACATAAGACACTTCTGGAAAACACGAATAAAGACATCAAGATTTCACTTGTAGAACACTATTCCTTAACTTCTTACCCACGCCTTCTTTACACATGGTAAATACCATTCTTTTTCAAATTTATCCATGTATTTTAAAATTCCAAATTATCTGTTCCTTTATTCAGACATTTTTTTATATCGGTAAGTACATAATAAACTGCATATCCTCACTCATGAAGGATCACGTGCAGGGCTCCCTGTCCATTTCTCTCTACTTGACTCAGTCAGTATGAACAGGGCCTCTAAGCTGAACATGACCAACACAGAACCCTGTACCTACCAACCACGTGTCACTGGACAGATAAAATGAACTACATGAAGCTAAAGTGCTTAAACTTATTACAGCAGAAAGCAGCCTATGTGGAACTTCTTGTAACAGACACTATTTCTTGTTTTCTGATACAAACATATAGAAAAGCATCTACTCATAAGGCTAGTTATTTTCCCTCAGGCTCACCTTAGAAAAAGGCCAACCCTTCCTGGGAGGGGTAGCAGTAAGCAGCCTGCCAGCCAGGGTGAGCGGCACCATGTGCTCAACTCAGGAGTTCGGAAAGCAAGAGAGAGGAAGACTGCAGGCTCTAGGGACCAACCCACCCGAAGGGCCCACATGAGGACAGTTCTCTGAGGTGCCAAAGAGGAAGGGATCTGGGCCATAACAAAGCATACACATGTCTGTACTAACCCTCTTAGCTGGTTAAAGGGGGAAGGACATCTCACTTTCCAATTCTTCCCGTATTCCCTGAGAAACTGTATTAGCCCCTCAATTTTTATTTTATCTTCATCAACACTTTTTCATTATGCCTTTGCGTAATTTACTTTTTGATAAGGGTCTATAAAACTATGCTTTCATGTTCATGTCACTTCTTAAATAAAATCCCCTCAGGGATGCCTGGGTGGCTCAGTCGGTTAGGCGTCTGCCTTCGGCTCAGGTCACGATCCCGGGGTCCTGGGATGGAGCCCCGCTTCGGGCTCCCTGCTCAGCGGGAAGCCTGCTTCTCCCTCTCCCTGCTGCCCCCCTGCTTGTGCTGTCAAATAAATAAAATAAAATCTTAAAAAAAAAACCAACTCTCCAATCAATTCTGGATTTCAAGATACAAATACTGTTTCATCTTTGCCCCATTTCTTCCTTTTATTAAACATTAGACCTTTATGAGATTAGAGAATGGCCAAACTGCTAAAGGTCCTTAAGTATATCCCTGCCTTTGAGGCTAATAAAAGAAACTGGGGTTTATTAGTTCTTCTGTTGAACCATTTAAGGAGAAGTAACAACGCAATGCTCTAAAATGTATACGGCCTAAACATTCTGTAAAAATTAACGTGCCATACATGTCAGAAACACCAACACCACTGGTCTCTTCATCCCTCTACCCATGCAGCGGTAATGTAAATGTCCTCAACCATCGGTACTGTACAGTTACAGACTTTAGACATCCAAAGCTTACTAACACCAATTAACACACTGCAAGAAGCTGCATGAACAGCTGCTGATGGTGTGAGGAGGCAGGCGAGACAGCAGAGTGTGACTCTTGGTCTCGTTCCCTCAGAAGAAGGGAAGCACAGAAAGTGCTGCAGAGAATAACTTTCTATCTTTGGGGAGATACTCCTTTATATTTCAATTTATATCAATTATTTTCTGAGGGGTTTACTCAACTTTCCATGAGCTATGTTATTAATTCTCTTAAGTGTGCTATAAAAAAAAAAGTGTTATCACTAAACTCGGAAAAAGAAAGTCCGATGGGAAAATAAGGGTTTGTTTTTTCTTGTTTTTTTTTTCACTATAAACAAATTTTTAGCTTTTTGACTATTTTTTTCTTTCTCGGAAATTTCCCATGGAATTAAACAGAAATTCAGTTAACTTAATTGAATTTGCCCAAATTGAGACCAATATCCCACTGAACAGAAGAAAAACAAAATAATTTAATGGGTTGCAAAAAAGCTAGGGCTTCACACATGAAAAGTTTATTTTTTTAGCAAAGAATTACATTAAGTTAGAAGCACTACCAAAATTCAGTTATTCCTACATCACCTCGTATGGACTACAGTCTGTCTACCCACGCAAGTACAAATCTGCTTCTCTCCCCTACAAACTATCGTATTTATCTAGGTATTTTTACATAGATAATTCTCTAATTTTAGGGATAATTACTGAAACATTATCCACTGAGGTCTCTCTAGGAGTTTTAGTTCAAAGCTTCCATAATTTCATAGCACAAACAACTCATTTGTGGAAACTTTGGTCTGGGTATACGAAACAGTGGTTTTTACCAATGGCAATCCACTTTTAGGAAGTTTTAGATTTAACATTAGCAATTACAGTTTTCACCAAGAGGTAAATAACATAAGGTCCCATACACTGTGGAAGCAAATAAACCTAGATCAAAAGGAACTAAACTCAAGGTCAGTTAAGATTTTAAACTAAAATGTTTATTACAACTATGGTTTTTTAGACATAATTTTCATTTCTAAAAGCATAAGTATATAATAAAAGTATGTATTGGTCTGGTTTATTTTTTGATGACTTTAATACACTTACAAATATTTTTGACTCTGTGGTTCTTTTATCACTTTTATCTACTTCTCAAAGTATGAAATCATGATATTAGGTGAAAAAGTTCTGTGATCACTACAGAACAGAGAACTTAATTCTAACGACTTATAAGTTCTAATTTTAGTAAACTGCTCATTAGATGGTTAATAGCATTATTACTTTGACAAAAAGTAGAAAAAAAGTAGCTCTTTGTAACGACGGAATTTTTCACTAACAATATAGTCCGCGTCCCCACCTGTTGTAGAACGAGCACTGCATGAGCGGGCTCTGCGGGCTGGTGGCGATATTTGCTAATTCTGTTAGCCAATCCACCTCGTTTTCACCGTAAGTATTTTCTGATATGTCTGAGGTATTTTGGTTCCAAGATGATCTTGGATATTCTTGATGTGAAACATCTGAACTTAGCTGGTATATGGCAGATTGGGTAGGATCACTCTGAACAGCCTGAAGTTCAGGAAGGTCATCTGCAAAGAAACACACTCAAAATTATAAAAAATAAATTGCTAATACAGGGAATGTTAGAATTACAGCTGGAAGAGAAGTCCTTAAATCTAGCTAATTAATTTTGTGGGAAGTATAAATTTGAAATGTTTTCTTGAATGAACAAGTTTTGATCTAAAAAATGACACCTTGTACATTCAAGGGTTAACAGAGCCTGATGGAAAATAGAACTAACAGATGTAAACGTACTAATGACTTGAATTACCATACCTCTTCCCAGGCCGGAAAAAGTCTGTGTTTTCTGATATCTTTTTTTTTTATAGTTCACCTGGGATTAGTCCATAGACCACCAAAGACCTTTTTAGGTTACCATGTTAATGAGGAAAAAAACGTTCTATGTATATGCATGTGTACTTACTCCCATACTTTATTACCCTGCTACAGAAGATTATTCCAATAATGAAAACAACTTTTAAAGATGAGATCGATAGGTCATATTATAAAGTTTTAGGTACTACTTATTCAACTTAGTCTATGCTAAATTATTTCTTTTGACTGAGAAATTCTAAACTCAATAGTAACTGCAGGTTACATATTCTTTTTTTTTTTTTTTTTTAAAGATTTTATTTATTTATTTCACAGAGGGAGAGAGATCACAAGGAGGCAGAGAGGCAGGCAGAGAGAGAGGGGGAAGCAGGCTCCCCGCTGAGCAGAGAGCCCGATGTGGGCCTCGATCCCAGGATCCTGAGATCATGACCTGAGCCGAAAGCAGAGGCTTTAACCCACTGAGCCACCCAGGCGCCCAGGTTACATATTCTTAAAGGTGTGTTTCCAAGGCTCAAGTACACACCATGGCTAAGAACACTAAGGAAGACTGAATTCTGAAAAAAATTATATTAAAAAAAAAAGAAAAAGGAGAGGAGAAAAAGCATCTTACAGGCCTGAAAAAAAAACTTTATGAAACACACCCACAACAAACTACAGATCCACTGGGTCCCTTCAATATGTAAGTCAGAAAATTCTTCTAGCCTTAGGAGTCCTGGTCAACTGTTACTATAAAAGTACAGAGACAGAATCCCTACTCAAGGCAAATATCTCAGAACAGCCTATTAAAACTGAAATGTCTTACTTAAGAAGTATTAACTCAGGATAGCCCACTCAGAAAACAGAACAGAAGCCCTCCCCGTTTCACTGAGCAGCTGAAACACATCATAGCAACTTAAGCAAACTCCACCCTGTAATTCTTACACTGGCGTAGCTAATTCCCCTTTCCCCACTGCTGACAGCCTTCTTGGACCAGCACTTCTTTATTTACTGCATGGGAAGGATTCATTTGTCTTTTAAGCTCAGGAAATTAACTGCTTTTAAACCCAAGCAACGAGGCGTGGTGCGAGTTTTTGCCACCCACCGGCCCTAACTTCTGGATATTCTCCTGAAACTGGTGGACTGGTGGAGAATCAACCACCTGAACAAATGGGCGCCCCGTGCTCAATGGCACCCACCACTCAGTGACTCGCAGGGCCCAGCAAGCTGTTCGCAGTCAAGCAGGAAATGTCCCAAGACCTGCAGTATCTCCAAATTCCCAAAGAGCGCAGCAGCATGTAGTCTCCTCTGTCCTATCACTGGTAAAGGGAAGAAAATCACGGCCTCTCGGGGGTTTGTGAACATTTCAGCAAACCACGCATTAAATGCAGACAAAGCCAAGTTGAAAAGCAGGGCCGGAAGCCCCGGTCATTCAATGGCTGCTGACTCTTCAATACCAACCTCCTACCAGTACAATTCTAAGTCCTACCTGCAGAAACCTACACACTTCTACCGGCCACACATCCCAAAGCCATCTCATGGGCAATGCGGATCATAAACGTCAGATCCTCCAGTTTCAAAGGTCCACTATAACTTGCCCTTTGCAGCCACAAACTGGCCAAGGGGGCGGGGTGGGGGCGAGCATAATGTACTAAGCTCACCCGCAGGTTTCAAAAGTCACATGAGCCACACACAGGATTTTTCTGAGGTGTTTAATGGCCTGACCTTTACCCATGACAGCAGTTTACTTTGATAATTTATAAATGAGTCTTGATGATGACCATAAATAGCCCAAAGTTCTGTTGGTTTTTAGTAATATTTTACAAGCAACAACAATGGAATGCCGAAATCTCCCAAGGTACAAAAATTTCACATACTTTGAAGCAGTTTAAGGTAGGTGGAGAAGCTGACCAAACATAAAAATATGAATCTCAGACTCCTAAAAAACTTTTAATTTTGTTTACCAAGCTCCATGTGCTCATCACAGGAGTTGTATCCAGGTGAGGATGGCAAGTTTTCATTACACTGCAGCAACTCCAGTGAGTCATTCATTCCTGAAGCTCGCTTGTCCATCACCAGCAGGAGTTTCTGTACTGCATTAGGCATCTGATTTGTCTTCACTTCCCACACCATGTTATGGTGCTCCGACTTCAAATAAAAATAAGAAAGAAAAAAATGTCAAGTCCTGTAATCTGATAATTAAAGAAGTATCAAATCCATCAGAGAATCATGATGTTGTATCTTTAACTTAATCATAGTTAAAGATATCTGTATCCCCCTCAAATCTTTTAGAGCAGGCAGACTCCCTGATTTCTTGTAGTCAGCAAAACCATAGTCAGCCATGCCCACAACCATGTAGTGAGCACTAAATTATACCCCAATCCAAAAGGATTCATATTTTAAATTTATAATAGTCTTTTCTTGAAGAGAATTATAACACTATTATATATACTTTTATTTCTTTAAGTAACTCTGAGACCCAAATACGGAGACCAAGAAAACCATTTTCTCAACTTGTATATTCAAATTTAAAAGAAAATTAACAAACTTTCCTCAGTTAAATTAAAAAAGACTGAAGGAGTATTCTATTTTTTTTTTCATTTTTGAAGATTTTATTTCAATTTCTCTATTTACCAATGGTGTTAGTTTTCTCATCTTCTGAAAGTAAAGTTTAACATACTTAAAATAACATTAAAAGTTTCTTAAAATGGCCATGTAGTACACTTCTCAAAAAAATAAAAATGCCACATTTTCTTTATGAAAGTTTGGTACCTACCATCATAAAAAGATACCTGTCCTTCTCAACAGCTTATTATTTCTAGAAAGATGAACAATCATCGTGGGAAATTTAAACAAATAATAAATCTATTCCCATCTTAAGCCTACAAAGCTATCACAAGGAAGAAAATAACATGTTAATATACCTACATAATTTCTAGCAAAGTCTACCAACTAAATTTTGTTGTGAAAGTAAAATCTGTTTATACCATTTACACTCTGCTTTTGGACAATGATCAAATTGGTTATTTAACTGGGGTGACAGCAGCAGAAAGATTTCCTGATTTCTCAGGCTTTACTCCAAATCTCAATTAAAAAAAAGTTCTAATGAGCTCATATGAAATACACACAAGAAATCTAACATGATATAGTTTCCCCCAAAATAAAACAATAAAATACACTGCAATTTAAAGTCACTAAAAGTCTAGTACCCTAGCCTACAGTGATCAAAAATGCAATGAAAAGATGGTAACTGCTCAGTATTTATACCAGAGCTTTCTAAGCCCTGACTGACATAATCACGAACAAACACTGGCAACACTGACAAATTTTTTTCTACAAAGGCTTTTTCATGATCTTTTTTATTATGAAATATGTTTTCCTAACTGTAAAATACATAATCACTATGAGGGGGAAAGTGAAAAAAAAAAGAAAAGGCTGGTTTTTAAAAAAAGAAATAATGACTTTTTAAAAGAAATTTATTTATTTATTTTAGAGACAGAGGGAAAGGGCTTCTACGGGTGCAGGGAGGGGAAGGGGCAGAGGGAAAGAAACCCTGCGGAGAACGAAGGGAGCTGATTTCAGGACCCTGAGATCATGACCTGAGTGGACATCAAGAGTCAGAGGCTTGGGCGCCTGGGTGGCTCAGTGGGTTAAAGCCTCTGCCTTCGGCTCAGGTCATGATCCCAGGGTTGTGGGATCGAGGCCCGCATCGGGCTCTCTGCTCAGCGGGGAGCCTGCTTCCTCCTCTCTCCTCTCTCTCTGCCTGGCTCTCTGCCTATTTGTAATCTATCCCTTTCTGTGTCAAATAAATAAATAAAATCTTTAAAAAAAAAAAAGAGTCAGAGGCTTAACTGAATGAGCCACCCAGATGCCCCAAGAATGATGACTTCTAATCCCACCAACCAGATTGATTGATTGATTGATTGATTTTTAAAGATTTTATTTATTTATTTATTTGACACAGAGAGAGAGATTACAAGTAGGCAGAGAGGCAGGCAGAGAGAGAGGGGGAGGAAGAAGCAGGCTCCTCCCTGCTGAGCAGAGAGCCAGATGCGGGCCTCGATCCCAGGACGCTGAGATTATGACCTGAGCCGAAAGCAGAGGTTTTAACCCACTGAGCCACCCAGGCGCCCCCACCAATCAGATTTAGATACTGTTAAAATTCTGGTATATTGTCTTACGATCCAATCTCTTTTTGGTGCAGACGCCTACAATCATATATTCTCCTCCACACTTTGTACTATATATAACTGACACCTTTTTCCTTAGCATAAGTTCATAAGCATTCTCCTATGCCACTAATTTTTCTTACAGATCGATTTTAAATAGTTCCATAATATACATCATTAGGATATACCAAAATTTCCTTATCCCTCCTACTGCTAAACATGCTACTCCTAGGTTTTTCGCTCTTCTAAATAACAGTTAAAATTTTTTTTTAAATATCTGCTTTATCAGGTTATTTCAGATTTCTAGAGACACATTAGTAGGTGAATAGCAATTAAACATCTTCTTACCGTTCCCGACACATGTAGCCAAACTGCCTGTTGCCTTACTTTATTTCTAACATTCTACTTCCGGTTCTCTCCGCCTACACCCCTCAAAATGACCCATATCCTAGCCATTGCTGTAAGAGTCTTACTCAATACTGACAAAGATGCTCTATGGAGTAGTGAAAAGGGCACTGGGTCAGATGTAAGGAATCATGAGTTTTGATTCCAGCTTGACCACTTACTAAATATCTGATCTAAGTAACTAAGCTTTTCACCAACTCAGTATCTTCATCTGTCAAACAGTTGCTCTACTTCCCTCCTAGAGAGATTGTGAGGATGAACTGAGACACAGTGAGTGAAAGAAATGTAAAAAGACTTCTTCACAAAATGTTTTAGCCCTAGACTGACACAGGGCAACCTTACACGTACTCTGGGCACTTAACATCCTAAACAGAACAGTTATTGAAAACAGTTAATGATAGGAGACCAGACAGCTAGTTTATTCAGCTTCAGCAATTTCCTCCCTCAGCTATACGACAAGTTATCCAACACATCTCAATAAAAGTCACGGGTCATGCCATCATTTCAGGCAAGTAACAGTTTATCTATCTAAAAGATGTCCAAGGCGTTTGTAAGAAAGAACACTTTTCCAGTTTAGTACAATTTATTATCTACTGATTGATTACAGTCTCACTATATGGTTAACAGCAAATCTGCTGGGGTATGATAAATAATCTCCTACAAAACTGGTAGCTGCAAAAGATGTGGTACCACAAACTGATTCCTCAACTGTAACTGACCAAATCATTATTCTGAACCTCCACTTCACCCTGAAAAAATCAAGCACACTTTAGCTAAATCAGTGATTCTCAAGCATGTGATTATGTGTGCTTCAAACAAAAAAGATGCCTAGGCCCCACCTCCAAAGAATATGATTTCTTTGGTCTGGGGTACAACCCTGTGTGCTGGTTTTTATTTACTTCATTTCCAAAGAATACCAGGTGCACTGTGAGAACAAGTGAGCTAAAAATGACTACCAAATTCCTTTTTATTTAAATATACACATTCGTTTATTTAATACACATTATATACAAGGCACTACACTAGCTGCAATGTTGGACCTCAGTGATGAACAATTTGCCTTCAATGTCAAGGAATCTATAATTTAGTGGAAAGATACAAGCAAATAACCACAGTTCTACACAGCAGGGCTTGGCTGCAAATGAGTAAAAGGAAGAAAAGCCTTCCAATGAGAGAAACTCACATGAGCAAACTTGAAGATTCTGCAAAATAATGGATAAAAATCAAAACAACATAGAATCCAGTATCTCCAGAAGAGAAGCTGGCCTTGTGTGTTTTGTGGTCATCGATATGAAGGCTGGAAATGTAGACTGAGCCAGAATCTTCAATCCTAGTTTAGGAAAACTGGTTTCTTTGTTTTTTGTACACAAGAGTAAGGGCTCCGAAATTAGGCTACTTGAGTTTATAATCAGATTTACTACTTATTAGCTATGTGTCCTGGACAATCTATTTAAAATCTTTTTGCCTTCTTTGTAAAATGGAAATCATAAAAACACCTACACAGGTTGTTGTAAAGACTCAATGAGCCAACAAATATAAAAAGCTTACAGTAGTGCCTAACACAGAGCAAACCCTCAATGCCGAGTGGCTAGTATTATTAGCAATTATCAAAGGGGAACCACTGAAGATTTTTGAACAGAGGTCTGATGTGATCAGAACTATAAACACTTTCTTTGAGCCTATAAAACAAATCATACTGAAACATGATATGAATATACAGAAACATCTATAACTCATATTTAAGGGAAGATACATTAAAATCAGTGTATTCACATTCCCAATTTGTCAGCCACCTGCTCCTAGCTTCCTTTGCAAGACTTCTTACAAAAGAGAATTGGTAGTATCAAAGCAGATTCCTTATTGAGTAATGCCTAAGACATGAGAGGAACTAGCCATTCTGAGTTCTTTGAACAGCGAACATTCCCAGTTTAGACAGCAAGTCTGAAGTCTTCCCACAGAAAATTTTCCAACATCTTAAGTGTACACAACACAATTTAACCTATTTTAGTGACTCAAACTCCTTATGAACCTCTGTTGTACTATGCTTCACCAGAGGATATGAGCTGCAAAAGTCAGCTAGCTACAATCTTAAACTTGACCATTTTCTCATTTTATCTTGATTATGAAGTTCAGAGGTCACACTATACCTATGTATCCCCTTGGAGCCATTCTTCAGTGTATGAAGTAGAAATGCTCCGGAATCCACAGAAGCAGAGTTGCAATTTTTCTTGTCCTCCCCTTCCCTCTGCAGAACTTTTTGGCTTTCTCCTTCTTCAAACTAGATTTTCTCTTCCCCCGTCAGTGGGTCTTGCACTGTCCCCACTCACCATTTACAGTGTACTAACATCTGCAACTTCTATCATTTCTTCAGCCCTTTGTTCTCATGATCTACCAACATCCCCTCACAACATTCTTATAGGACGCTGGGAAAAAAACATTTCAATTTCAAAACAGAGCTACCGCCCACTAACAAAATACTCACCACGTAAGTATTTGTTGAATTTGAATTCTATGTGTGTGCACCTCTCACTTCTCAAGGCTATCGAAGTGTGGTCTTGAGATAATGGAGGTAGTGCTTCTGCAAGTCTACTGCACAGTAAATGGGAGCCTAGACCTAAGTCAAAAGACTGGAGGTTTCCCTTTGCTCACCATGGAATGTGAGGCAGGCCACTTAACCTCGGCCTCACAACACCTGCACTTATCTCACTGCGCTACTGGGAGAATTAAATAAAATAAATGAAAACAAAATTCGAATCCCTATACGAATGTAAATTTTTTTGTCTCAGACTTTTCTCTGTCAAACTATTTCAGGGAAGCAAGACCTCTGACACAGTAATAAAAGATACCAAGTGGGTCCATACTCAAAAATTCTCTAATTAGACATTCATTTTGATAAACAAGCTTCTCTTTCAAATATCTCCTGGTAGAGCTAACCCTATTGTTCATTCATACTTTTGCATACGGCTTTGGTACTACAGGATCTGACATAGCTTGCCTTGTACTGGAGTTAACTCTGCAACTACACCAGGGATTCTCAAAAGGGAAGAGTAAAATTCTCCAACAGCTGTGCTTTGAAATGGCATCTCCAGTGTTACAAATTTTTATTGGGTGGACATGGGAAGGTTCTACTGCTTTTGTTTGCAACCTTTCTTAAATAATTATCCATCAAATCTTAGAGAGGTGGAGAGGACCAGAAAGAGCTAAATCTCCATGAATGGACAAGAAGGAAATTAAGTTTTACTAACTGCCTACCTCCTGTGTACAAAGCATTTGACATACTTCCTCTAATTCCATAAAAACCTCAAAACAGCTCTGTGAACAAAGTTATTCTTATGGAAGAGGAAAACAGCACTCTGACAACTGAATGTGATCACTTTTTTTTTGAAGAGACAAAAGACACAGACCAACAGAGATGACACTCCTACTTTCAAGTGCCTATTCATCCCTAAATCCTTAGCTTTCCATCCTCAAGGATACCACGGAAAGGATTTCTATGTCCTCCCCTAATCCCAAAAGACTTCTTTACCAAGCTCAAATTGTTGGGAGGGAGGGGACAAAGAGGTCATGTGCAATTAATTTAGATCTCTAACATGAGGAATTGAGGTATTTAGATTATAGTGGTCGCCCCTTATCCAAGGTTTCCCTCTCTGTGGTTTCAGTTACCCAAGGTCAACCCCGTCTGGAAACAGTTAATTCTCCTACTGACCTAAAGTCAGAAGGTCAACAGCAGCCAAACTAAGTCACAATGCCTAGGTCATTCACCTCACTTCATCTCACCACATAGGCATTTTATCAGCTCACATCACCGCAAGGGTGAGTACAGGACAATAAGGTATTCTGAGAAAGACCACATTCACACAACTTTTATTACAGCATATTGTTCTATTTTATTAACTGTTATTAATATCTAAATTATAAACTTTATCATAAGAAAAACATAGCATCAGAGGGTTCCATACTATCCCTGATTTCGGGCATCCACAGGTATGGGAACAGATCCTCCACATGTAAGGAGGGATAAACTACTGTACCGTCATCAAGGAAACTGAACAGACGACCCTAACACCCTTGTTAGCAAGCTAAAACAAAAGACAACAGCAGAGGGGGGGGGAAAAAGCAAAGACGGAAATACTAGGAATACATTACAAACGTAGATCATTATCAATAGTTAAAACAACAGAAAAGTGTTTACAAACGTCAAAATTATTCTAATTTTTAAAAGGTAATAACTCTAATTCAAAACCAAGGTTGGGAGTCATCTGTTACCGCTGGTTAGAGAGAAATAAATCTAAAGCACTTCGTCGGGAATTGCTGGTAGGGCTCCAGCATTTCCTAGTATACACAGCTCCCTATTACCCTCCTCCCCTCCTAGCCTGAGTGGCAGCCTGAACTAAAGACTGGATGGAGTACAGCCTTGTCAGTGCTCCTTTTAAAAACGATTCTTGCTGAAGACTCCTGAAGAACGAACTCTAGCTAGAGCAGCTTGCACCGCCACGAGTGAAATCCCCCGGACGCCGTGCAGCGCTGACGGAAGGTACACAAACCCGGCCCCCACTGTCGATTTCGCCTGGCTTCTTTTTTGTTTTAATCTGCCTGCGGCAGCAGCATAGGTTGGAAGGCGGAGACTGGGAACGCCTGCCAAGCTAGGGCTCTCGGTCACAGAAGCTGCGCCTCCCGGTTCCAGCCAAGTCCATCCCCCACCCTCTTTCGCCATTCATCGCCTTCCCCTCCCCTCCCCCCATCATGTGACCGCAGCCTGGACTCCAGGCTTGTTTTTCCCCTCGGCTCAGCTTCACCGCGCAGGCGCCTCGGAGCCCATTCATTCGAAATGCGTAACAATGAGCCCCGGGGCCCAGCGGCTCCGCGAGCTTCCCAGCTCGGCCCGAGCCCCTCTCGGCCCCCAGAGGAGGCGGCGCCTCATTGGGGTCCCCCACCCCCGGCCGGCCGCCCCCCCCGGGGCCACCCTCCGACCCTCCGCCCACACGCACGGAGTTGAAGTCAAACTTTCCTGGGCAGCCCCGGCGCCGCGTCGGCCCCTTCCCCCCCGCCCAGGCCCGCCCCATCTCCGCACCCGGCCCGGCCACCCTCCGCGCAACC
>LNAC01000778.1:569681-667635 GCA_002007465.1 Ailurus styani
CCCCTTCCCGAACTGAAAGACAACAAACCCGCCGCGGAGTGCGGGCAGCCGCGACGCGGGCCGCCCTGGACGCGACAACACCACCAGCGGCTCGTGTGCCCTCTCTCCGAGCGAGGCCGGTCTCTCCGGCGCGCCTTACTGCTCCCTCCGCCGCTCTTACTCCTCCACCGAAACTTTCCTACTTACCAAACCCGTCGCCATTACCAAGTCTTTCAAGCTTCGTCTTCCCCCTCCCCTCAACCCCCCGGGGGTTGAGCCTCCGCCCCGCTCTTTCGCCTTCTTATTGGCCGACGGAAGTGTCATTCGATCGTTCCCCTTTCCCATTGGATAATACCGTCGTCCGTCTCGGGAGGCGGGCTTGTATTGACTTTTGTGTTGTGTTTACTGGAGAAGACGGTCTGTCAATCACAAGAATGAGCGCTTCGGATTGGATTGCTGCCGAGACTCCGGGGACCTAAGCCAAACTTTGCCCCCGAAATGGATTGTGGGTTCGTAGTCTCAGCCTTGCTCTGTTCTGGGAAACTGCAGGCGAGAGGAACCGGTTGGACTACATATCCCAGAGGTGCTTGCAGAGCGCTGTCTTGATAGTAAACAAGAGTCATAGGGACACGTGTATCAGCTCGTTTGTTTTGGTGTCTGGGACAAAAGGGAGGGGGCGGAGGAAGGGAGTGTTTTAAAGCTTTGGCCTCTTCTCTTCCTCTGGGCCTTTCTCAGCACTCGGAGAGCCTCAGTCTCTCGCAGCACCCATTTCGGGCCATAAACAGCCCGAGTCGCTCGCTGTTGGAAGTTTGGCAGGAGGCCAAGGTATTGTTTTAGTGTGAGGGGAAGGAGATGACTGCACAAGCGGAAGCAGGGCAGCCTCGCGAGGGACCCAGTCACCCACAAATCACAGCCCCGGGCATTATGGGGATAATAAAGGTGGTGTTGTGCTCCAGTGGGAAGGACTAGAATTCCTTTATCCTCGGCCTTGCCTGGCCACACCCCGGACAGCAACTTGAGTGGGTTTCTTTGCCAACTTTGATCAGTTCGCCCAAGGTGTATTGAATGCCAGCTACGTGCCCCAATCCTTGAGAGGCTTGGGATGAACACAGAAAAGTTCAGGGTCTGGAGAATTCACAAAGCTGTAAGGGGGTGAACGATTACTATTGACAGAGACTGAGGCAAGTCAAAGCGGTATCTTCCATATTGACCAGCTTGCTCATGGGTTAAGGTCAATAGCAGTATAATGTGTGAGTTAAACTCAACTAGTGAGTCATTATCTAAGTGTCTCTGGTGAGTTGTTGTTAACCAGTGTTCCCCTCCAGAAGACTTCCCATTGATGAAAGAGAGATGAGTATCTTTGCACTTCGTTGCCATTAGGAGTTCCTCCTAAAGTTACTAATAACTGACTCACCAGAAGAGGGTGGCTTCTTTGGCTTTATAGTTACCTTCACTTTAAACATGGCTGTCCATCACAGTCCACCGAGTCTATAATTGATGTTTTTACCATTCACATTACAAAGGCATTATTAAGCTTTTTTTCCCTTTGAACCTTTAACGTTTAATCATTTAAGCTATGCTTCAGGTTTTGTATCCTTAGATCACTATATATATGCTTAAAATTAAGAGGAAAACGTACGTTATTTAGAAATCAATAACTACTGAAAAGAGGCGAAACCATAGCTGATTATTCCTTTAATGACTCCTCCATACATTTCTTGAATTTTTAAATCTCCCTCAAAGCCACATAACAAATCAAATCCCAAATAACTCTCATGGGTTAAAACAAGTTTCCAATTCTTTTAGGGGTTTCCTGTTTGAAGACTTAAAGTAAAATTATGTTGAAATAATTCTCCCTACCACAGAACCAAAGATTTACTTCTTGTATTCATAAATAGTAACATTGTAATTTTTTCCTAAAAATAATTGAGAGCCAACAAAATGCCTAAATTTTTCACTGAGGGTAAAGGACAGGATTTGAATGTATTATCTTTCAGAGATTTATAGAGGGATCCAAGAAGAATGTGGACTGTGATCCTGTTATTTTGTTTCCTTTTTTGTCTTTGTACTTTCCCCCCTCACTTGGAGGATTGCTGTGCTGCCTCTCCAGTGTGTCATTTTTTTGATAAAAAGAAAAAAATGTGGAATTTATCTAGTCATTTAAATTAAAATTTGAAATATTTCTTACACCCACCAGGAAACTGAAAAGCTTTCCTTCCCTGAAAAAAATGAGCCCCCCCTGGGGCGCCTGGGTGGCTCAGTTGTTAGACGTCTGCCTTCTCCCATCTCATGATCCCAGAGTCCCAGGGTCCTGGGGTCCTGGATTGAGACCCCACATTGGGCTCCCTGTTCGGCAGGAAGCCTGCTTCTCCCTCTCCCACTCCCCCTGCTTGTGTTCCCTCTCTCGCTCTCTCTCTGTCAAATAAATAAATAAATAAATCTTAAATTAAAAAAAAAAAGAGCCCTCAAGAGCTTGAGCCACTCATAGGGCAAACCAGGAGGCCTGCTTTTAGCTGAAGCTTATCTCATTTTATTTATTATTATTTTTTTAAGTAGGCTCTACACCCAACTCAGGGCTTGAACTCATGACCTTGAGATCATGAACTGAGCTGAGATCAAGAGTCAGATGCTTAATTAACTGAGCCACCCAGATGCCCCCTAAACCTTACCTTATTTTAAAGGGTCTTCTATTTGAAATTTCTTACTAAAAGCCTTACTGGAGATATTTTTTTGGTGGACACTATAACGGTAAGAATAATTTCAACTTCAGATCAAGATATTGTACATTATTATAAAGAATTATCTTTTTAATAGCCCTGTGAAGTTTTTCCATTCACTCATTCAAAAATATTTAGTCCCTATTATTTGTTGACCACTTTGCTACAAAGATATAAAATCTCTTCACATACTTTAATTTTTGTCTATGTCACTGGGGAGTAGAATTCTGACGTTTCAGTCACAACTGATCAAATATCAGTATTTGAATCTATACACCTTTAATGTGGACAATTAGTCTTGTCTTTTGACTTTCCTGGGAAGCTAAATGACAGTATTAACACCTCATGTATATTTAACAGGTGTATCATCCTCATTAATTCTTGAATGACTAACAAAACCAGCCAACTCATAACCCAGAGGAAAGATCAAAGTAAAAAACTAGTATGATCTCCTTGAAAATCTTTATATATGCAAATTCTACTCTTTTGCTAAAGCAGATACAATTAAGAACACATAAACACATAAACTTCTGTTTTCATAAAGAAACATGAAATGCTGATTTGGTAAAGGTAGTAAAAAAAAGATAAATCCTATTTAGGGGTAAAAGTAAACAATATATTTGCTTCAATTCCACTACATTTGGCACACCAATGACTACTTTGCTGGACAAAAACAAGATTAAGTTCAAGCACATGGTATTGCTTATATACTGAGAATATTGCTATTCGAATTGATTAAAAAAGGAAATGAAGTCACTCAAATCAAGTACAGATCTTCTTCAGCTTACAATGGGGTTATGTCCAATAAGCCCATGGTAAGTTGAAAATTATCACAAGTTGAAAATGCTCTTAAGACACCTAACCTACAGAACTTCATAGCTCAGCAGAGCCTACCTTGCTCAGAACACTTACATTAGCTGATAGTTGGGCAAAATCACCTAACACAAAGGCTTATGTATAATAAAGAGTAGAACATCTCATGTAATTTACTAAATACTCTCCTGGAAGTGAAAGCTAGCATGGCTATAGGTGAATGGGTTATTGACCCACGTGCTCTTGTGGCTGACTGGTTGGGTGCTGCAGTCCCCGAGATCCCCAGCATCATGAGAGAGGACGGTCCCCCCGCACATCGCTAGCCTGGGAAAAGATCAAAATTCCAATACACTTTCTAATGAGTGCACATTGCTCTCGCACCGCTGTAGAGTCGAAAAATTGTGAGTCAAACCATCCTAAGCTGGGGACCATCTGTACTAAAACTAGGAAATGGAACACACATATGGTCGAAAGTAGTGCCGGAAGTAGTGCCCCAACTTTTCAAATAGTGTCTCTCTTGGTAGATTATTTAAAATCGTACGGATATCCTTCCACGTATGTACTATAGTTGAAAGTAAATTAATTTTATAATTAATTCCAAGAACTCAGGTATACTCAAATTGTAAGGGAATGCCTGAGAGCTAATGAGGAGTGCCATTTTAGAAATGAATAATATGTTTGTTGTACTTTATAATTCTTGATTCTACTACGAGTTTAAATTTTACTCAGATGACCATAAAGCGAGAGCTTTCTTCAGTGGTTGATATGTTGGGTGTCTTAACACAATCACCTTTAGGAGGAAGAACCAAGGGGAAAAGGAAAAGGAGGAATAAAGAATGATGGGAGTGGGGGGGAGGGGCGCCTGGCTGGCTCAGTCGGTGGAGCATGTGACTCTTCATCTTGGGGTTGTGGGTTCAAGCCCCACACCGGGGTAGAGATTACCTGTGGGTGGGTATTGGTGGTATTTCGATGCCATTACTGAGGTGGGGAATGTTGGAGAGAAAAGACTTGGGAACCGGGAGAAGGTGAAAGGGTGGGTTCAACTTTAGATCATGAGCTTTCTGTGCAAGCAAGAAATTTGGGTACAGAGTTCCTAAAAGCAGCTGAACCTATGTGGAGTTTAGGAGATCCAAGTGGAGAGAAATAAGCTTGGGTGTCCTCAGGACTCGGCACTACGCTTTGTGGCCTCAATCACCCTCAAAACATCTTTGTAAGTTGTCCAATTTGATATTCATGAACATGTCAGCATTTAGAAAAGGCAACAAAAAATTCAACTTAATCCCACTTCCTATTTATAAAATTAAGAAGCAGAAATCTTTCAAATGATTGTTCTCATGTTTTTCATTGCGAGTTTTCTAGAATAGACCATTTCTGTTATCTAAACCATTTAACAGAAACTCCTACATATTTTCTCCTTGTGTCTGTTATTTTAGCCCCTTACCTATGTATTTTCTTGTAGCCGCGGGTCAGAAGTACCTCATTTTAGAGGCGAGTCTGATAAAAAGCCATGAAAGCCACAGGAATAATATGTACACAGCTCTTATCGCACTGTGTTTAATATTTTGCTTCCATTTGCCACCGCCCCCCAACATTTACTAACGTTACCTCCTTCCCCGCCACCATCTCCTTCGTATCTTTTCGTCCGAGCACTCCGTCAGTAGGTGTCTGCTGAACAAATGAAGAAGTTAGGAGGAAACAAGCCCCACGACCTTTCTCCCGAGTGGCGCATTATGTGTTCTGCTGTATGTCACGTGCTCGTTTGCATACGGATTACAAACAAGCTTCCGCGGGGTTTGTGTGTGTGAACGTTCATCACGGATCCACGAGGACCGGTCTCTTCTCCTTCCTCTCCGTCACACGCAGGCAAACAAGATTCTTCGAATCCACTTCAGCTCCTTCAAGGCCCACAGCCGTAGTAGGAAAGGCGGCTATTCGAGTTCAGTTATGTCAAGGAGCAATCACAAGGAAAACATTTGCTGCAGATGTTTTTATAGCGAGCATCTCTTCTACAAACACGTCATTCGTGTGCGTCTCAAGAGTACAGTCATTATGTCAAGGTGCGGCCTCTAGGGGCAGAGACGTTCTCGGGCGATGGTTTATTCTCTTGCTCCTCCGCAGGATCTCGGTAAGCTTCTAATTCGGACGGAGATGGAAAATCGGAGACCGGAAGCAACTTTACCCGAGACTTTGGACTGGTGGTACTGACTGCGCATACGCTCCTTCTTGTTAAGCAGGAAACACTTAAAGGTTCACTTCCGGGTGGTCGAGGTCAGGAGCCAAGGCTGCTTTTGGCGTTGGAACCCATTCCCGGTTCACAACGAAAACCTTCTCTGGCCCCCTGGAAAAACACTTTTTCGGTTTTTTGCAGCTGAGCGTAGAAATTCATTTACTTACTGTAACACCTCGATTACACTCGATACTAGCAAAACATTTCATATATATACATTTTGCAGTACACTTTTGTGGGGTGGGGGGTGAAGGGTAGGGTGGCCATGCTCAGGCTGTGGTTGAATCTGGGGATAACCACCTACCTAAGTGTCACCTCATCTTTATGGCGCAGACAGCAACTTCCATAGCATACTTCATTACATCTTCCCAAGTGTAAATGTTAACATGCATCTTCAGGATTTCTTAGGCAACTTTAGATTTATAAATGCACAGCATTAAAAGGGACAGACCCAGATCTGTCGGTCAAATAAAGTTTTCCTCTCAAGAGTCTTAACCATCTGCACCGCACACTTGATAGATTTCTCGGTAGGCTCAATAAAGGAAAACATAGGAGACCAAGAACTGCACTGGAAACCAAGAGATCTCAGTGGCCTGACAGTTCTGCCACAGACTCACCAGGTAACTGGGAAAAGTCACCAACTCTCCTCACTTACACGGACTGAACTGATTTAAGCTCCCATCGTTATTGTTGGGCACACAAGACCTCTGCCAATACCTGGTAAACTTTACTGTTTGTTTCCATAATTCATTATACTTTAGGTCTTTTTTTTTTTTTTAAGTACCTGGTAAGACTAACAACTATATAGTTTCAGTTGCTCAACCAGTTTTGCTGCCTTTAAACACATCCTGGAGCAGGTAAGGTTGTCTCAACTCCTATTCCAATTTGTTTTGATCAAAATTCTTTCTGATATTCAACATCAGGCCACACTTCACACTTTTAATTTCACAAGCCAGAATTCCTTGTTATTCTATTTCTCCCTTATGCGTGAATAATTCCATTTCTCCCTTCAGCATTAACATTTTATTCAGATATTAGAATGGCTTCTTCAGTAATTTAACAAAGCCGTGGCTTATCCAGATGTATTACTTACCCTTCTAGACTTACACATGATGTTTTAAGAAGGCCATAAGTCGTGCCATTTGCAACAACGTGGATGGAACTAGAGGGTATTATGCCAAGCCAAGTAAGTCAATCAGAGAAAGACAATTATCATATGATCTCACTCATATGTGAATTTTAAGAAACAAAACAGAGGAGCATGGGGAAGGGAGGGAAAAATAAGATGAAACCAGAGTGAAGCAAACCATGAAACTCTTAATCATAGGAAACAAACTGAAGGTTGCTGGAGGGGAGTGGGGGAGGGGGGAGGGTGTAAATGGGTGATGGACATTAAGAAGGATATGTGATGTAGTAAGTACTGGGTACTTTTTCAGACTGATGAATCACTGACCTCTTCCCCTGAAACCAGTAATATATATTAATTGAATTTAAATAAAAATTTAAAAAAAGAATGCCATAGGTCACAAATTCCTTGTTCTAAATGTAACATTGCTTGAGAAATTTAGGAAAATTAGATCAGTATCTTTAAGATGCTTTAGAAAGGAAAAAGACTCGGCACTTAACCGGACATATTTCAATCAAACCCAGAGTCCCTTACTTCATGTCCCATGCCTCCCTTGCAGCATGTCTACAAACTTTAAATGGTCTGCTAGTTTCTAACAGTAATCCAAGCATGCTCACCCAACGTGTGTTGCAGATAGTGTTTGTTACAATATAGGCAGCAAGCCCTAGTTCATGGTGACATGCAGAACACACACACACACTCTATATAAAATAAGGAGAAGCGCTTGTGTTATTAGAATGTTCTTCCAGAATAATTTGTAGCTACGCAGCGTATCCTTGAATGAAACTTCAGTGGAGTATCTCCCAAGAGTAAAGAATATTGGTTTGTGATTGAATGACGACATCCACATCCACAAGTCAAATGTGAGTCAAATGTTTTTATTAGATGCTTCAACATGTAAATTGCCTAGTTAGTGACATATCTTTGGTGAGCCCACACAGCCAAGTTAGTCTGCAGCACAATGCAATTGTTTAGATCACATATGACTAATAGTTAAAATCTGTAAATCCCTATTGCCATAAAGAACTATACTCTTTTCTTGCATTAGGTTCGGGAGGGTGGGGGGGATGGCTTTCACATGTACCCCGTCTGTCCTGCTTCTTACGTAGTACAGTATGCGTCACCCAAGTCCCAGGACAGAAAGAGGCGAAACACAACACAACACAAAACAAACAAACAAAAAAAACTTCATTAAAAACGTTTTATTATAAAAGTGTGCTTTATTATAAGGTAAATTTAAATATAACCAACAATACTGAAAATAATGTAACTGGCATTTACAGCCTTGGTCAGAGTTCTTTATTAAACAGGCATTTGTTTGCTATTCAATGAATAGTTAACAATCAGCTTATGCAACAAGGTATCTTGAAAAAGTGGATAAAGAATACAGAATGATGAACCAGGAATCTGGGGGTTCTTTGTGGTTTTTTCCTTGTTTAACAGACCTGGCTTTTAAAATAAAATCTGAAATAGAAAACAAGTCATCTTCATGTCGTAAGCTCTCTTCCTACAAGAAAGTTTGCAAAATTGTTAAACAGTGTTCTAAAATGTGGCTAAGTTATACTTTACATACTTTTTATATGTACATTTGATGAACACATTTTAAACCATATTTTCATTATATATGTAAGACCATAAATGTTCTCTAATAACATCACACTATAAGAGCCACAGAATATTTTTACCCAGGTATGTATTTCTTTAAAGCCTGTTTCCCAAAATGCAATTGCTCATTTAAAAGTGAACAACCGATTAGAACTAACCTCTCCAGGCATTGGGGTCACATGGACCTAGAAATCATGTTAAGAATAATACTGCTTTGGTTGACTGTAATTCATCTTATGTGGCAGAATAATAAGCATATTATCAATGAAAATGTATTCAGTTAAGTTCATCCTGCACTTTGAGTCTACAGTAACCCAAATGGCAAGGCCTAATAGTACTTTTGGACAGGACAGAAATTCCTTTTATCTTTATATATGGTTTTGCTTATAAAAATTTATTTCTACCACCTTAAAGGAAACCCATGGGAGCAGATGTCTGCCAAGGATCGTATTATGTACACCTAGTGAAGAACAGAGATATATCCTGTGGGAATAATGATAAGGACCCCAAAATATTTTTGGTATAGGAGAGGTTTTTTTTTTCCTTTTCTTTTTTCTTTTCTTTCTTTTTTTTTTTAGCACATGTAAGATCTCCAGCTTCTAGACGACAAGTTTAAATAGCATTAAAAAAAAAACCATTTGTGACATTAAAAGTCGAACTCAAACTTTTAAAGAGTACAGAGAACTACAAAATGGAAAAAGGAAGCAGATATACGTTTTATGAGGAAATTGTGTTAATGATCTCTCATCTAAAAAAGACTCTTCCCTATTATCATAATGACTACATTCCCATCCTTAAAACCACTGGAGTACGGAAGTTATCTGACATTATGCCAAAGAAGTCAAAATGTACTTTATTGCAAAAATATAAAAGGTTTGAAAATTGCATATGATGTATTCTACCATTTCACTGTAGTCCAAGGCCAGCACATAACTTATCAAGCCTGAAAAACTTGAGAAAACAAAAATGATTAGAACTGTACTTACTATATATAGTGAGTTGTAAAAAGAATGTGATGTCATGCTGTCCAGCATGAGTCACTGCCAAGGTCCCTTTCCAGGGGCACAGTCACTAACACGGCAATCCAGGGAAGTCCAAATGAACACATATCACCCACGGCAGTGTCCTTTAATTATCTTCTTACACACAGATACTTTCAGTATATTACAATCATCTGAATGAACCTTTCACTCAAATCATAATTTTGTGGAGTGCAAAGTCATCTCATCAGTATGTCAGTATGTTTTTGACCTACTCTTTAGAAAGTGATGGTAAAGCCTATTGAGTATTAAATCACTACTCTGTTTACAGATACATTGTAAATGTAAAAAAAAAGGAAAAAACCTGAAATCACAGAAAATGCTTGGCATCTACACAAACACATTCTCAGTGGACTAACCACTACTGTGGAATTTTGTCACTACGGGTCTTGTCCATACTTTTGCTTCATGCAGTAGGTTCAACAATATCCATGTTAGTTCCAAACAGAGCAACTAATTGTTCTTCATAGGTGGCAATATTCCTTTTCATAATTTCCATGCAAGGTCCCAAAAGCCTTTCAAATGCCTGCACATCCATAGCTAAGAAAAGGAGAGAATAAAAACAAAAACAAACAAAAAAAACACCAAATTTAACATTCTTTGCAAATCTGAAAAATTCCCAAGTCATTTACGATGCCTATTCTGCAGGTGTCAATAATGCAATGGCATTTTTAGATATATATCAAATGCAAGGAAAGGGCATAAGGATAAAAATGTTCCACTTCAGAAAGTAAATAGCCAGTGTTCCCTTGATAATCTGATTGTGCAATGCTAGGTCGGCTGGGAGGCTCCTGGTCTATGGTAAGAAAAAAATGAGGGCTGTTACAGCAAGGCCTTGGGATTTTAAAAATTAATTAGTTTTGATATCATCTCAGTAATATGAGCTCCTTAAAGGTGGCAAGGGATTTTTTTTTCTCTACCATTTTCCCTTTGGTTTTTTTTTTTCTCTACTGTTTCCCTTTGATTTTTTTTTTCTCTACTCTTTTCCCAATGCTATGCTATAAAGACCCAGTGTTACCTTTAGTCATGTTTACTCTTTTATCTGATTGTCTAGTCTATTCAAAATGGTGGCCCAAATGCTCGTCTGCTTCTAGGTATATGCTTTATGTCCCCTTCCCTGCTTGTCTCCTGTATTTTTAAAAACTCTATTTGTAATACACACGTGGAAAATATGATCACACTACCATAGAAATAAAAATTAAAAAAATTTTTTTTTGCCTCTCAAATTTGCAAAGGTACAAAAGAATGTTTGCAAGAATAGAGGAAGTGGACATTACTGTATTGCTGGCAGCATGTAAATTAGTACAGACCAGAGAGCTGGCAGGATATCTCCAACGCCATAAAAACAAAGTATACTTCTGAGAATATTTCTAAGGAAAAATCCTACATATGGGAAAGTTGTCTGCGCACACAGACACAAAAATTCTCCCCTACCCTCAATATATGGGGCCCAACCCTCCAAAATATTTGCCAGTGGGAAATGACTGAATAACTTATAATGTGTATTTTACCTCATACAAAGTTACAATTTGATCAAACAGAAATAAAATGAACAAGTGCCTAATAAGCTATAGTGAATGAAAAAAAAAAGCAGTTGACAAAGTTTTAAAACCAGAAACCCATGCAAATAAAAAAAGATGAGAAGGAATTATAACAGGATTGCAGGAGGGTCGTGGTGGTGGAATGGGTGACTCTCAGTTTTTCCTACCCTTTTCTGTATTTCTCCGATTTTCTTTAATGTGAATAAATTATAGAAAAAAATTAACGGGGTTTCACTCACTTCACCTTTACTTTTCCTCCTGTCTGTACTGAGGAAAATTACCTGTTAGTTTCTAACCTACCTCCTCTTTCACCCAAGTGTAACACTTGATTAGTATTATTCTTCCTGAAAGCCTTTCAAAAAGTGACTTCTCTAAGAAGTTAATTCTGAAGATGCCTGCAGATCTGAGGACGCTGTTTGTTCTACTGAACTGTGGATGAGAACACAGAGTGGCTAATCACTGTGGAATCAATTTTCTTACAGTGTCCTCTACATGGACTCCTCCTGGGTTCCATTTCTCACTGGTAAAGTAAACTCTTTCTCCTAGGTCACATAGAGGTCTTCCAGAAGGTGGCATCTGTGATGACACATCGTTAACAGCTGGACAACAAAGAAAACCGTCCTGCGTTTGACAAACCCGAACTTTCATTTCCTAGGACTGGGATGAGGAAGTGTCCCACACACCCTCCAGCTTTGCCCACAGGCCCTGACCGAAGCTATAAAAATACATTCTAGCTGGGTTTTTTTTTTTGAGAAACACAAACTTTACTTGAAAGATGAGACCTAAAACTCCACACTCTGAATTCTTTACTAAAACAAGATGTTCTTTCACTCCCGTACGGAAGAACAAAATAGGTATGGGACGATTAGTAAAGAAAAATCGAAAGGCTCCCACAAATGGATCCCGTAATGCAATGAATCGTGACCTTGTTCTCTTTTGTGGGGACCACAGACCTCGGGGACCCAGCGAGATCGTCAGTACAGTCTCATGAACACATGGAGAGGGACGTCCACTGCTGTGACCCCTACCTAGACATTTGACAGTCCCGATGGCGTGCGCGGAAGCTGCCCGAGGTTTGTTAGTGACCAGAGCCAGCTCTCCAAAGTACTGACCCCGAGAACACCGAGCGATTTCCACGGCGCCGTTCTCTTCCACTTCGGATTTACCCTGACAAGGGAAAGAAGAGTGTGAGCCTTGACTCAGCTCATGAGAACTCAGTTAGCCTTAGGGTGAGCATCAGAAAGGACACCTGTTGCTTTATGGCTAACATGGATTTTTAGGACTTGCCAACACTCACCTTCCTTTTCATAGTGATTTTCACTTCGCCCGATTCCACGATGAAAAAAGAATCTGCCAAATCTCCCTGTGAGAAGGAAACAAAAACAGAGGGGGGAAATGCAGATTTCGTTTGACAGCAATCCTGTTTGCGTCTCGTAGCCCTGAGATCAGCCCCGCTCCGCTGCACAGGTGATCTGCCCGGAGAGCGCGGGAGGGCCCAGAGGAACAAACTATCTCACTGTCTACACTGAGAGGCCATGATCAACAAGTCTAGAGTAACGAGCTCGTTTGTAAAATTATTTGAAATAATTGAAACTCTTTCCCGTGGCACCTCTTGCCAAGCAGTTCTGGCCAATACAGAGGTAAGAATTTGGCTGCAACTCCAGCCTGGATGACAACGTCCACAGCCCGGGATGGCGGTGCCGTGTCCCAGCACGTCCTCCGCCACCGGCCGATCCACGCTCCCTGAGAAGCACTCAGATGCACACCCTGTGTCATCCTCGGATAACAAGCATCGGTGTGGGGCCCAAAGAGGAGAAACTCTCGAGGAGAAAACAACCAGACTCATCAGGAGGCAGTCCGTGTAGGCCCTGACGTTTGTACTGATGCTCCATTCCACCTCGGGGCCTCAAAAAGGCTTCTGAAAGTGTTGCCATTTCTAACTACATCCCTGCTTTCCCTTCTTTTTGTTTTTGGGTGAACTCTGCCTTGATTTCTAATGATGCCTCTCGAATTAAATAGTGTGGAACAGATGACAGCAAATACTGACTTTTCTGAGCCTCCAAAGTGATTCTAGAGATACCTGAGAATTTCAAAACTCTTTAGTACATACAATTCAAGAAACACAGTATGAGATTACATCACAAAATGAGATTACATCCACAAAAATGTGGAGTCTAGATTTATGTAATGTAGTTATTTATAAATGCTTAAAAGACAATACCTAAAAAATACCTTTAATAATCCCTAAGTATAATATATATAATCTTTCTCTTACTTTATATCATAAGAGGTTCCTGTTAAATTTTCGAGTGTTTAAAATCATAATATGTCTGTTGACTGCTGTGTAATTGCTTTTTCAGATTTTATTTTTAAATAATCTCTATGCCCAATGTGGGGCTTGAACTCACAACCCCAAGATCGAGAGTCGCGAGTTCTACCAAGTGAGCCAGATGCCTGATAATTTTGTTTTCAAAAACGTGCCCTAAATGCACGTAGAAGTGACAACACAGGGTCTGTGGGTTGTGCCAGTGTCGGATCGTAGGGGTGATGGTGTGCAGTGTAAGGGACACCAGAGACACCGCGGTAAAGTGGGGGGAAGGGCTCTGTATGATCACTGTATTATTTCGAATAAAAGGCTAACAAGAATCATGTCAAAAGTGCTCTGTGCTTATTTTTCAACTTCCCTAGAACCTTAGTCTTGTTCTCTAATTTGACTCCACCTCTTTCTAACCCTGACTACAGTCGGTGTGTGCCCGTGTGTGTACAGGAGAAAGACTGATGTACTTGTGTATTTGCCTTCTTACACAATTATTCTTGCCTCAGGCTCAGAGACCCTGCATCTCATCCCACATATATCAAAAGACAATATTTAAATGTGATACAAAGATTAGAGAACCTTAAAATCTGTTGAAATCGTTCACCCAGTGCTGAGAACTGTTACTAAGAAATACGGACACTATCATCTGTCTGCTTTATCTGTGAACCCCGACTGTCTTCACAAATCCTACTTCTTGGCACCTCTGTCATAACCAAGGCGTGCATTCCTACCTGTTCCAACTGGGATCTCGGAGAAGCATTAGGGGTGAAATGGCATGTCGGCCCCCATTTTGTGCTTGGAAGCTGATACAGTACCCGGTACAGTGTGTTCCCTTCTTGATTAATTTTATCAGGGAGCAGCCCCAGGAGGCTTCATCCCGAACTGATCATGCAAAACTCTGCGGGAGCTCCCGGTGTGCCTTCTGGGTCTGTGTTATCTCAAGGAACGTGCTGGCCTGTTTTTTCTGATTGTCAACGACATCTTACTGTAGACACGCTTGAATTTCATGTCACGTACAAATAGAAAATTATCCAGAAATCCATCTGATGATTTAATACATATTCATTAGGAGTTAATTATATAAATAAAAATAATCAAATAGCTTAATGGCTGTAAATTAAACCACTTTTAACAGGTCATTTGGTGGAAGTAATATTCATTTAATCCACCACTGCATGCTGATTATAGACACACATGAAAAATTTATCAAGCTTGGCCTTGTGGAAGAACCTTTTGGAATATAACCCTAAGCTGAATTACCGAAAAAGCACGATACCTGAGCAATGATTTGTTCTCCATCGTTGTATACTTTGGTGCCTATCACATCTACCACTTTTAGGCGTTCAGAAACCTTCAGTGAAAAAAAGGATATGATTAAACAGACTAAATTAAACAGACTCAACTTGTATTTCAGAAGTTAAAAATTGGTAGCCTCAAGGCCAAATAAACAGAGCAGCATGTGGGTTTGTGTGTGTGTGTGTGTGTTGTATTAATTAACTGGTGGCATTATTTAAAAATAGGTTTCTCAGGAAAATCTGAATTCTCAGCTTCTCTTGAAAAATCAGGAGACTCAGCAATACCCAGCCCACATTAACGGTGCAGGGCCAACAACAGGCTGTGGTTCAGCAACGCTCTGGAGCTGGAGCCCGGGCCCAGCCGACATCCCACCCTAACTTCCTCTGCTCCTGCACGTTCCCTGCCTAACTCTGAAGGCATGTGGATTTCCAGCCCCTGATTTTTCATTTTAAAAGAAGCCGCAAGACACGATCAGTCCGCCTCACACGCATTCTGTAACGTGGCCAAAATCTCTACCAGGCGTGTACCAACAACCCAACAGAAGGAAGTTTCAAGAGATGAGTCAGTGCTAATCCCAAGGCTCGTGGCCCGGACGCAGGATGGTGGGGAAGGCGGGGCAGGAGGAGACAGGGGATGCGTGAGGTTTGAGATGTTGATTAGACTCCTGAGTGCCAGTGTCAAGTATGCGGTTGGGTAAACACATCTGCCATTTGACAGAGGGACCTTGCCTGGTGATGGCCATTTTAAGAGGCATCAATGTATAAACAGTGTTTAAAGGCAGGGCATTTGACAAGTTCACCAAGTGAATAAGCGTAGCCTGAGAACAGAAGAGACCCTGGAATGCCGATCTGAAGAGGAAAGGGGAAGGGGGGTAAACAGCGAGGCTGATGGGAAGGAAAAGACACCGTGATTCAATAAGCTCCCCCCACAAAGGTGTAACTAGTGCTCCTGCCCACATTTCTGTTATTACTTCAAGTCTGCTTGTACTTTTTAAAAGTTTTTAATTAAATCCCACTCAGTTAACATACAGTATTATATGAGTTTTCAGGTGAACGAAAGAGGGATTCAACACCTCCATACATCACAAGTGCCCTCCTTAATCCCCATCCCGTTCCCCCTCCCACCTGCTCCCCCCTTGGTGACCTCAAGTGCGTTCTCTTGAGTTGAGTCTGTTTCCTGGTTTACCTCTATTTTCCCTCTGCTCATCTGTTCTGTTTCTTCAATTGCACATGAGAAGAACAGGTATTTGTCTTTCTCTGACTGACTTATTTCACTTAGCATTATACTCTCCAGCTCTGTCCATGCTGTAAATGGCAAGATTTCATTCTTTTTTAAGGTTGAGTAATATTCCTCTGTGTGTGTGTGTGTGTGTGTGTGTGTGTGTGTGTGTGTGCGCGCGTGCGTGTGTACCACTTCTTCTTCATCCATTCATCAGTTGAAGGACACATGGGCTGTTTCCCTAATTTTGTTGTGGTGGATAATGCTGCTACAAACACTGGGATGCACGTATCCCTTTGAGTTTGTATTTTTGTATTCTTTGGGTAAATACCTATGAAGTCTCCATTTACATAAAGAGCACATATAAATCTGTTCTAAACACTCACAGTAGTCTCTTACTTTTAAAACAAAGCAAAACAAAACATCTGCAGCTACAGGCAGTAAAAGACATACCATTTTATACAAACACCATTTAATCTTTTCAAATAAAAATATTCAAAGAAACTTTCCTACAGAAATGAATGTTCCACACAAAACAAACTTTTAAAGCAAAATAAAACAGAAGCATAAACATATACTTACTTCCAACGATTTAAGGAATGGCAGTGACTCGATAAAGCTTTCATACATTTTTCTCTTTTTGGCATTATTTTTTACAATTATTCTCCTGAAGGTTACCCTGTCCTAAAGGCAGAATAGCAGATACAAACACGGTCAAGAGGTAGATTTTATTAGGAAAAAAAGTTTGAAGAGATGGTTTCATTTTAGCCCCAATAAGGAACAAACAATAACTGAAGATATTGAAATAAAATGTTAATGTTATTATACTTCTTTCAGTTTTTTTTATTTCTTCAGGCATAAAATATAGACCCATATAAAATATTACCTTCATTTTTTAAAAAAAGGAAACAGTTTCCTTTTATTCAGAACAGGCCAACATGTAATTGGGATAAATCCACAAGGTGGTGCTATTGCACCATTAAAAAAAAAGGCACCCCCCCCCACCCCGTCTTTGTTTTCCTCCAGCTTTACTGACATAACTGATCTATAACATTGTGTAAAAGCTCAAGGTATAGAACATGTTGCTTTGATACACTTACATATTGCGAAATGATTACAATAGGGTTCATTAACACTGGTATCACCTCACATAATTACCCCTTCTTTTTTGTAATGAGAACATTCGAGACTCCCTTGGCAACTTTCGAGTGTACAATACAATGTTAATGATAATAACCACGCTGTTCATTCAATGCCCAGAACTCATTCACCTTGTAACTGGAAGATTTCACCCTTTGACCACCATCTCCCCATCTCCCCCACTCTCAGCCCCAGAAGTAACCACTGCACTCAGTGTCTCTGAGTTCAGGATAACACAACTTCTTTTACTGTGGATGACAGCCCTCTGATGTCCAAAATCAAGTCAGCGGAACATGACCAGCACTTTTCTTAAGCTGACTTATAATGGACCTATAATGTTAAATTAGTTTAGAATGTACAATATAATGATTTGGTATTCATATATATTCAGAAATGATCACCACAATAAGTCTGGTTAACATCATCACCATACATAGTTCCAAATTCCTTCTTTCTAGTGGTGAGAACGTTTAAGATCTACACTCTTAGCAACTTTGAAATATAGCATGCAGAAACTACAGTGGCCGTGTTGGACAGGACATCCCCAGGTCTTTATTTATTTTATAACTGGAAGTTTATACCTTTTAACCCCCTTCACCAATGACCAGCATTTTGATAAAAAACATAGAAAATCTCAAGATGCACACCTTTTAGTTAAGTGTTGTTTAGTTATTTATTTCAGTTATACACAAAGACACATACATAAGTAAATATAATAATATACTGGTAAATATACTGGCTACGATCTTTCTGAATGGAAATCTTCACGTGGGTTACAGGAAAAAAATGCATGGAAAACAATATTGGAAATTTTTTTAATCATAGAGCAATTATAATGAGATCTTGAAAAGATTATGCATGCTAGCTTGTCACATCCACATTCTGTCAGAGTTTTTCTTTTTTAAAAAATGTGCACAGAGAACTACAACTTTCCTGAATACCGGAGTCAAACGCCAGTGTTTACCATTCTCAGGGTTCTCAAACGTTCCTCTGTTTACACTACTTAGCCTCAAAGATACAGAACTCAATTAGGGAACCAGGGAAAACTTTAAAGATAACAAACAGCTCAAAAAATGGTTTTCCTACAAACTTTATTTTGAAAAAAATCCCTACAAAACATTATAATGGTTCTTAGTTAAGAGCCCCCAGAAATGTTGGATTGTCACCGATAAACAATTACACCATTTTAATATCCAATAAAACGGCAATATTTTCACTAATTATTAAATTACTATGGCAACACAGTGAGGCTGAATTTAACCGAATTGGCAGGATGGAGGAAAATGCTATCGTGGATGTAAGTCTCCAGGAAAGCAAACATCCTGTTCCCCAATTTAGTTCATTGCAACTTGAAAAGGGCTGTAAGTTGGAGTTGTAATCCTAATAACTTTTTTAAAATAGAAAAATGTGCAAGATAATTAGTAAAATTATTGAAATAATTTCCAAGCTTGGGTCTGCATCAGAATCATCTGTAGTATTAGAAAAAGGTTCTCAGACCCCAGACTTGAATGACTCGAACAATGTCTGCGTGTAGGGCTCACTAACCTATAGGTCATAAAAGCTACCCCAAGTGATTCTGAGATATAATCAGGTTTGGGAACCAGCTGCAACCCCATTTTATGAACGGAGTTTACTGCAAAAGAGAGCAGATGAGAAATAGCTTAGGGATTAAAAACTAACCAGAACGAGGTACTGGTCTTGAGAAAAATTCTGTTAGTGGCCCCCCTCTTCACACCTGCTGTGACATATAATCAAAATCCACAAAGTCCCATTTCAGATGTTTTCATCCTAGTCATTTCAATAATCACCTGAGTCACTGGCAGGGTCACGAGCATCAGATAATCCCCTAAGACTAACAGCTAACAGTGACCAAGTACTATTTACAAAGTTAGACTAGTCTAACAAAGGGCTTTTCTCTTGGGATCTGCTTATCTTTCTACCTGCATTTATATGGCACAGCTCCAATCTGCTGGCCTGAAAAGAAAAACATCTTTCCTACTCAACTCTCCCCAGAAAGTTCAGCAAGTGAATCTTAAAAAACGTATTTGAAGGATTAAGTGATAGGCTAATTCTAATTTTTAGAAAAGTTCCTGCACTTAGGCACATACCCCAAGGTGATCATCACAAACCGCCCCCCTGAATAACACGGAGAGATAAGTAAAAACCTCTGGAAATGCATAATCCTTCTTGATGGCTTAAGTATGACACACCCTGGGAAATGCTGGGCCTTGGTACCCAGCTTAAGGTTTCTACCAGGGCTGCAAATTATGAGCACTCAGGGGCCAACCTGCTACACGTGTGACCTTGCTCCAAGGGTGTGCGGGAGGCTTCCAGACCCTCTGCTTCTGGCTGGCAACCTCAACCGAACGACTGAACTTTCAGCAGACACCTTCCTTAATGGAACAGGTCACGGCCGGCTCTAGATGGAGCCAACCACTCTGATGCCTGGCAAACACGTCCTATGGACCTAGCCTGGTCTACTTTGGGGGCTCTACTTTGCTGGCTTTCGGAGTTCGTATCTTTAACCTTCCTTAACACACGCCAGACCACGATGAGTTTCTTCTCGTGTGAAACAATTCCAGACTTTCTTGTACAACTTAAAATATGACTCATCACATTTTTATCATGGCAACAGTAACTGCCTGATTGTAATAAGAAGAAACATACAGTATATATGGTTTCTCTGAGCAAGAGATTTTTATCAGCTGACTCAACTTGAGAGTTCAAGGGCTGAGTCCACACAGAATGACTGGTTACTTCTGCAAAGCTACATATGGTCTTTGGGACCCAGACTGCAAAGAGACCTATTCTCTCAACCTCTTCTACTTCCACAAAAGGATTGTTGAGGAAACTAATCTAGTAAAATACATGTGGAAACTAAAGAGTGGGCCGTCTGCGACAATTTGAGAGGAAAATACAATCATTGCAAACATGCCCTAAAATCAGCATTGCTTCAAGTGCGCTCTGGGCACAGTGGCACCGGGGTCTCCTGGGAGCTCATGAGAAATGCAGAATCACAGGCCTCTCATTCCAGATCCTGTAAGTCAGGATCTGCATTTTAACGATGCTCCCAGGTGACCTGTAAGCGGCTTGGAGTCTGAGAAGCACCAGCTTAAAAGACAGCCTTCCAGAACCGACCACTCTGCATCCTGGTATCGGGTATAGAAAGAATCCTCCTTCCTTCCCGCCTCTCCCAAATGTCTTTAAACCAACTTTTAAGTCTTGTAGAAATGTCACCCTTAACAAACTTATTTTAAAAGCCCAGGTCCCACCCCTGCAGAGCCTGATTAAGCTGGCCTCTGGTAGATCCTCAGCAAGAGGATTTTTTTTAAACCTCCCCCCACGCCTGCCCCCACCTTCAAGTAATTCTGACAGTGCGTCCAGGTGAGAAACCCTGGCATCAACTGTTTGGATGCTACCCAGCTGCTTTTCAGTGCAAACTTGTTACCCCTTTAAAGCACACCAAGAGAACCCAGAGAACCTGCTTACGGAGGCTTCTCAAACTCTAGCACCCGTCTGAGTCACGTGGTGGGCTTGCTCAAGCACAGATCGCAGCACCCCATCTCCAGAGCCTCTGATTCGTGGGCCCTAATCAGTGAGGGGGGAGGGGCCCAGAATTTGCATTTCTAGCAAAGTGCCCAGATGCTCCTGGTCAGGGGGCCCCACCGGGGGAAGCGCAGATCCTATCACATCGTAGAAAGCTACCTGAGAAAATAGCCCCCCTTGCTCACTTGTCTGGGTAGCTGTTTTATTTTGTTTGTTTTTAAGATTTTATTTATTCATTTGACAGAAAGAGAGCAAGAGTGAGCACAAGCAGGGGGAGCAGCAGAGGGAGAGGGAGAAGCAGGCTCCCCACTGAGCAGGGAGTCCGACGTGGGACTTGATCCCAGGACTCTGGGATCATGACCTGAGCTGAAGGCAGACGCTTAACCACTGAGCCGCCCGGGCGTCCCTGGGTGGNGGGGGGGGGGGGTAAAAGAGGAGCATTTCAGATCTGAGTCTCTGTCCCAGGACCAGCAGGTTAAGCTCCTGACTTCACTGGGAAAAGAACATGAAGATCTCACCCAGCGTCCAGAAGTGCAGCATCCAGTAGGTGCTTAGTACCCCAAAATGACCAATGAAGATCGCAAAGACATCCACCTCTTAGAACCAAAAGACTACCTGCCTGGCTTTCGTCCTAACGATTTTCACAAAAAACACTCAGGTCAAATAAGTCATCCACTCACCAGGCCCCACAGAGCACCAGGAGAGGTAGCAGTGATCGTAGCCGCTCTGGGCGTGTTGTACATTAAGGCCAGTTCACCGAAACTCCCGCGGTTATCGTAATTCCCCACACACCTTCCGACCCCGTCACATTTCACGTAGATATCAAATGTCCCTCTGTTGGGCAGATGAAAAACAAGAGGTAAAAGGAACTCAAGTCAAATCTCATGACAATAAATCATCATTTCAGAGACAGCCGTGTTCGACGAAACCTCCTTTCCAGATTCCCTTTCTCCTCTGACGAGACGTAATAAAAGATCACCGCTACACACCAGAGACATCCGTGCCAGACAAGCAGAACGAGGCCAGCAGCTAGACTACAGTAAGGACCAGACATGTGCCTTTCGGGAAAAAGTGAGACCAAACAATAAAAGTTCATAATAAAATAAGTGATGAAAAAAAATAAGACTCCAACTGTATAGAATATGCACAGACATCCTGAAAAAGCCGACTGCGCTCATCTCTGAGCGATATGAAGGGTGAAGGACGCTTTAGGAGTTTTGTGTCTAAAAAGAACAAGTACTACTTTGAAATCAGAAGAAAATAACTTTTTTAAACAAGAATACCGCTCTAACAACTTGGTTGGCCCTACTTGACAGCACTTGCAAGGCTCTTGTATCATCTAAGGGAGGGGCCAGCAAAGCACGGCCCACGGCCCCACTGCCTGCTTTCAGGGGTAACGTCTTACCAGGACACGAACACACGGGTTCGCCTGCGCCTTCCTGGTGGCTGACCCGTTCATGCCACCACAGCAGAGCTGAGACCCCAGGGCCTCAAAGCCTGAAGAGTTTACTCCGGCTCTTCACACACTATCTGGGGCTTGACTAACCCCCAAGCTAACGCAAAAGTGGTAGAAATTCAGACTATCTATCTGATCCTGGTCTTTTTATTCCGTGCTTGGCTTTTATTTGGGTTCATCTTCTAGGCAAGCAGTACTCGGTTGCCTGGCACTGTCTGACATATTTCACAGACCCTGTATCTACAGCTCAACTTTCTTCCTGTGGACGACTGTCTTCCCATACACTGTGTTTGGCAGAGAACATGGCTTCAAGGCTCGCTCAAACACCTGACAACAGACAGCAGAAGTTCTTTGGCTTTATTCTCTTGGCTAAGCCCCTAACAAAGACAAAAAAGGGAGAGCTTTTAAGATTGGGAAAGGATTATGAATGGCAAAGATACAACAAAAGCAAAAAGCACAAGGCACTACACAAACATATTAACAAATGAGAGAATAACTGGCTTGATGTTCATGGACAGAAGGGCTTTTCAAGGGTAACTTCTAGAATCGGTTTCATGACCATTTTTCAGGTACTGACTAATTCTTCTATTAACACTATTTACACGTTGGCACTAAAACCATTTTATGCATTTTCCACTTTGAACAGAATAAAGGACACGACAAATGCACTGGTGAGAAGTAAAAGGAGCCCCCGGTCCAGCTGCCAGCACACTGTCCACAATCCGTACCACCTTCTCAGACACACTTCTTCCCTGAGCACGTGAGGTGTTGGGCAGAGCGGAGCCACGGAAAGACCACGAACAGTGACCAAGAGACCCGGAGGCTGGGCTGGCTGACCTTCACTGACTCCCGTCACTTCTGCGTGCCTTTCATCTATCAAATGGGTGATGAGGGTCTAACTGAACGGGGAAACGTGAGGGAGCTGTTATCATATTTGGGTTTGCCATGTACACCCCTACAGTTAAATGCAGTGTAACAGCTGAATGAATTTCTGAGGTGTTTCACTGAGGAAAGTTGTTAAGGATACAAAAATCAAGATTTTAGTTTACATATGGAATAACTGGGTCTGTTCTAAAAATCAGAGAGCCCACCCCAGCCCTCGCCAATGGCTCTACAGATCACCATGGCATTAAGACGAGGGAATGGAGGAATCGGTGAGAACCCTCCCTGCTGATGTCGGCGAGATGCCAACCACAGAGCCAAGTCAAGAAACGAGGCTGTGCACACAGATGGGGTGTGATTTTCCGCAAGGCTCTGAGCTGAGCACAACTCTACCCAGAGAAGCAAATGCCACCCAATAAATTCGGCTGGGCTGGGAGATGACCTGTGTGGTCCCCAAACCAGGAGGGGCTGGGGGTGCCGACTCTCCCACGGACACTTCAGCACCACTTCACAGAGGACAAACACAGCCTCTGTTCAGACCACTCGCCCAGTACAGTTTAGGCCTCTTACCTAATGATCATTTAGAGCACGCTGTTCTTTGGCAAAGTAAAGCACAACTTTACGTTTTCAGAAATTACATTTTCAATATGCATGCCCGCCTCCCCGTTTAAATAAAAGAATCTCTCTGCAGTGTTTCGAAATGACTTATCTATAATGTTTTTAATGCACAAGAACGCATACACAATCTTTGGAAAGAACATAAACTACGCTCTCCACCACTTGCGTGTTTTACTTTATCGTTAATAAAAAAATAGATTTGAGTTATATGATTCAGCACCCCAGATTCTGTCCCTTCTAAGTGTAACAGGCCTCCTCTCAAGCCAAATGTAATACATGAGGCGGCTCACAGTAAATGACTGAGATTTATAGATTTAACTAACCCAAATCATCTGTTCTTCTATGAACTAGGCCTCTTTTCGTGATCTAATGTGGTTGCACCACACACATTCCCAGCAGGCTTCCAGGGCCTATGACGGAGTAAGAAGAATAAAGAGGTAACAGCGACTGTCGAATATGAAAGAGGTAACTGCAACTATCAAATATTACTTTGCCAGTCGTTACGAGAACTGCTGACATTTTATACGGAAGGTTCATTACAGTTCAGCAGGGACGTTACGTGAAACTTACCTGTCGATCACGTAGAAGTTGTCACCATCATCTCCTTGATCAATTACATGCTCCCCTTCTTTGACCAGTTTTTCAAACATGGCATCTAACACTTGAGACATCTGCTCCTATTTTTTCAAAAGAAAAGATACAATCCTTACATTTGTCTACAATATGTTCACTTAACTAACCGTAATCGGCTTTATATTTCTGTGAACCAGCTAGAGACACAGAAATATCATCACGGCCATGAAATCTTGTCAAAAAAAAATACACAGCCCAGTTGTTCTTACCACCTAACAAATGAGATGATTATACGTTTCTTTTCATATTCAGTACATGAATGAAGGTAATTATAATTAGCTATTTCAGAATATTTCAGTGCAATGACCACCACTTTAATATATTGAAAAATGAATCCCCAAACCGCCATATACCTTATACATGAAATAGAATCTTGGCAACTAAAATGACCAGGTTTGTAAAGAATGACTGCAAATATCTTTTAAAGATGATCTGCTTTTAAAACTTCCTTATGTTTAGTCATCACTAGAATTTATGTAGAGTTTACCTAAACACTTAGCAAATTCAAATTCTGGCTCCAATCCTGTTTGGTTTAGCACCAAAACAAAACAACAGAACAGAAAAAGAACATAGGCAAACCCAAAAATGACTATGGCAAATTTTTGATCACGGTTCCTTACTGCTATGGTTCTCTTCAAGAAGCAATAATCTACCTCCCTAGGACACATTTATTAACATGGAAGCCAGAAACGTCAAGCCGATTCTTCAACAACTACTTACAACACTACATACAATTTTTTTATTCTGCTAAAGTGTGGCTGACGCCGTTGAAGGGTAAACTTCAGCTAGTGAGAATGAACTAGAAGAAGGTGAAGAGACCTTTTCTCAAAACAGACACAGAACAATTCAAAGACCCCCAGACAGACAAAAGAGCTCAGTGTTTCTCAAACTGGGTTTTGTGGAACCCAGGGATTTTGTGGAGGAGCCTCCGTGACGGATTCTGTCAACCGTTGATTTAACTGCCTCCTTAAAGTGTATTTGAGCCATTAAAAATTGAAACTAATGCAAATCAAAACACTCAGATGAATTCTATATACACGATTTTTTCATGAGGTTAAATTTCTCATAGAATCAACCATGGTTAAGTGAACAATTCAGGGGCACCTGGGTGGCTCGGTGGGTTAAAGCCTCTGCCTTCAGCTCAGGTCATGATCTCAGGGTCCTGGGATCCAGCCCAGCATCAGGCTCTCTTTTCAGCAGAGAGCCTGCCTCCTCCTCTCTCTCTGCCCGCCTCTCTGCCTACTTGTGATCTCTCTCTCTCTGTCAACTAAATAAATAAATCTTAAAAAAAAAAAAAAAGTGAACAATTCAGTGGCCACAAAGTTGTGCAACCACCACTTCTTAATTTCCAAACACTGTCATCGCCCCAAAAAGAAGCCCTGTGCCCACTAGGCAGTCACTTCCCTATTCTCTCCTTACAGGCCCCTGGCAACACCTACCTGTTTCCTGTCTCTGTGATCTCCCTAATCTGGGCATTTCCTACAGTGCAATCATACAGTGCGACCTTTTCCTTCTGCCTTGTTTCACTCAGCGTAAGGTTTTCGAGGTTCATCCTTATTCTGGATAATCCTACCTTACTCCTTTTTATGGATGAATAATATTCTGCTGTAAATATACCACAATTGGTTTACCCATTCATTTGCCAACAGACACTGGATTGTTTCCACCTTTTGGCTACTGTGAATAGTGGGGCTACAGAACATTCATATTCAGGTATTTGTTTGAGTATTTATATCAATTCTTCTTGGTTATACTGAGGAGTGGAACTCCTGCATCACATGGTAATTCTAGGTTTAACTTTTTGAGCAACTGCCAAGCCGCGGTCCACAGTGCCTAAACCATTTTCTTTCCCACCAGCAATGTACTAGGGTTCCAACTTCTCCACGTCCTCATCAACACTTATTTTCCCTTCTTAAAAAAAATTGTGTATACACACACACACACACACACACACACACACACACACCCCACTAACGGTCCTGGGCTGGTATTTCATTATGGTTTCAGGATTGGTATTTCCCTAACGACTAGCTATGTTGAGATTCTTTTCATGTGTTTATTGGTCATTTCTATGTCTTTTTTGGAGAAATGTCTATTGAAGTATTTTGCCTAATTTTAAGTTGGGTTGTTATTTTGTTGTTCAGTTATAAGAGTTCTTTATATATTTTGGATAGTAGGCCTTTATATACACAGATGATTTGTAAATATTTTCTCCCATTTGGTAGAATGTCTTTTACTTTTTTGATGCATGAAATTTTTTATTTTTTGTGAAGTCCAGTTTCTTTCTTTTCTTTTCATATTCATGTTTTTGGAATCCACCTAAAAATCCACTGCTAAATCCAAGGTCATGAAGACATACCCTTGTGTTTTCTTCTAAGAGTTTTTACAGTTTGGGAACTTATATTTAGGTCCTGGAAACATTCTGAGTTAATTTTTGTGTACAGTATAGAGGGGGTCCAACTTGGTTCCTCTGTGTGTGGACACCCAGCTGTCCCAGCACCATTTGTTGACGGGACCATTCTTTCCCAATGAATGGTCTTGGCACTCTCATCAAAAATCAAATGGACAACAAATCAAATGTATAGGTTTGTTTCTAGACTCTCAGTTCTATTCCACTGTTCCATGTATGTACGCAGGCCAGAAACACACTGTTTTTATTCCTAGAGCTCTGTAGCACAGGTGTTTTTTAGTTTTAGTTGTTTTTTTTTTTAAGATTTATTTATTTATTTTAGAGAAAAAGGGGGAGAGAGGCAGAAGAAGAGAAAGAATCTCAAGGAGACTCCCCGCTGAGTGTGGAGCCTGACGTGGGGCTCCATCTCACAACCCCGAGATCATGACCTGAGCTAAAACCAAGAGTCAGGCGCTTAACGGACTGAGCCACCCAGGTGTCCCTGTAGTAAAAGTTTTGAAATTGGCAAGTGTGAGTCTTCCAACTTCGCTCTTCTTTTGCAGTATTATTTTGATGATATGGGCCTTCCTTGGCTATCTATACAAATTTAATAAAGAGACGACAGCAAAATGATAATGCGTTTTCCTGGTTTAGCTTTGTAATACATAAATGCTACCAATTTAAACTTGTATAAAATCATACTGATGCAAATAATTTTTAAAACATAATACAGAACCTCTATAAATACAGATATATTGTTAAGTAACAAGAACGGGGCAGGACACTGTGGAGAGTTTGCTGCCACTGAAATTTAAAAAAAACAACATATGGCTCTGTACATAGCATCACCCTGGAGAAATACTCATGAGAATGCTCAAAGCACGTGGCTCCTGGGAAGCTGGGTGGCAAGGGAGATCTCCTCTCCCTGACTACTCTTTTGCTCTTTTTGGATTTTTATAAGTTGTATATGCACACAGACTTAGAACTTGTAATTAAAAACCTGAGCTCGCCATCTGAACAGAGCACATAATCTTCACAGGGGCTAACAAAGCTTTTGGAGGAACGGTGGGGTTGGGTCCTGCAGGACAGGGTTTTCGTCCCCTCCCCGGAGACGTGAGCTCTGACACCTACTTGTGAAACAGGAGCCCCTGTGGAAGATGAAGCCAGTGTGGCCGTGTGGCCGAGAAGCAGTGCTGTCTGGATGTGCTGCTAATTGGCCCCACAGGGACCATTTTATCCAAATGAGTTCATCAACCAGGCAACATATGGTCACCTATCAAAATTATGAAGTTTGATTAAATGGTTTACTAATATTTTGTGGCTCTTACTATTTATATTCCAACTCTTTTAGTCCAGATGGAGAGAGAATATCAGCTTTATTGATTAGCTCTTTCCTAAATGTCAAATGCAGGGGGGGAAAACTGAAATACACTGCTCTAATAAATGTTTTTGTTGTCTTGGTATTTAGCTGCATTTTAAAACATTATAAAGGCTAGGAAAAGTTAATTCCTGGTAAAATACAGAACAATCATTTCTTCTACAACTTCTCACTGTGACAGGTGTCTGTTCTAATCAATCAAAACTCAATTTCCCCATAATTATGTACAGAGTGAAAAGAACTTAGGAAATATTTAATATGCAGAGGCTTATCCCAGGGACTGACAACTACGGTAGGAAATCCACATCTTATTCCACAGAAAGCAAATTTGAGCTCGATGAAAGGTCTCTAACTTCAAAAATAACAATTTACTCTCCATTAACGAAAGAACCTATCATGGAGCATAGAAAATTATTTTAGTTTGCCTCAAATGAGAAACATTTCAGAAGAAAAATAGCCTACTGAGTCGAGCATTAAAATATTCATGAAAAGGATATCTTCAAAGGGATTAATAATTATAAATGCTGTGCTCAACATATGAATATACAGCCCTCCCAGGAAAAATGTTCAGAGGCCTAGGAGGTGCAAGATTTCCAAGCTTAACAATGACTTCAGGGAATTCAGATGAGACAGGAGGTAAAAGGCCAAGATCGTTCTTCTTTTTAGTTAGTAACTACTGAGTGCCCTTCCTCCTCCAAATTTTCCCATCTCAGAAAAAGGTACTAGAGCTCATGTTCATTCCAGTGAGACAGTGGGAGTCATTCTTTCTATCCGGTCACAAGTCATTCGGTTCCTAAAAAGTGCCAACTTCTGCTAATTCTGAATATTTTATGAAACCTTCCCCTTATCCCCTTCCCTAAGCCCATTCCCGGCCTTTCTACCCTCCATCCTGCCACCACAGAGACCTAAGACACTTTTGACTGTTACTTTCTCTGCTTAAAATGGTCAGTGGTGAATTCCTGCTGCCCACAGCGTGTGGCCGACGCTACAGGGGGACACTCAAGAAGGGTCTGGATGACACGGCACACGACTATCTGAGCTCTCGCCGCTGGGTCTGCTGGCGCAGACTCCCAGGAGAACACCCCCTGCTCTTTCCTTCCGTGGGCAACCTCCTTCCTACTCATTCTCTGAGGCTCACCACCGCCGCCGGCCTCCCCGGCTTCCCGAATCCGCAGGTGGGGCCGAGAGACCCCCTCCTCACACAGTGTCCTGACTCCATCAGAGCACTGGTCATGTGCCAAACTGCTTCTGAATCCCTCATCAAGCTGTGAGTTCCAAGAGGACAAGAGCCATGTCTGAGTATTTCTGCAGTGTCCCTAAAAAGGCTTTACAAGGGTTTGGAGCACAATGAGCAGTCAGGGCATCGAACTGAAAGGAGCTGTTGTATAAGCAGGTGATTGGAGTTGAATATGTAATTCACTTTAAATGCATCTGGGTTATTGTAAAAAAAAAAATGTGTATCATGAAAAACTAGAAGACTGTTTAAAACATGAACTTAACCTAAAATCTTCAATCTGTCATGTCTGGGGAGTGTTTTTGTTTTGTTTTTATTCCAGGTGGCACTTTGTTCAGAAAAATAAAGTTTTACTCATCTATATTTTGTATCATTCTCAGAAGGACTGGAGATAGTAGGGCAAATAAATTAAGATAGCTTGAGCTCACGTTTTTTTTTTTAAAAAACAACTATGTAAATATATTTGCTTCTTCCCTACAAAATATTTAATAATGATAATTCATGAATTTGGTAATTTCGTGAACGGGTTTTTTCTTTCTCCCCCCTCGTGAACTTTAAAATACATGTATTGAGAGCCTTCAACACAGCAGCAAGAAAAGGGTAAAAAAATTTACTGTTTACAAAAACCACCATTTGAACTAAGTGAAGATGTTCCTGGCCAGAATATACTAGTGAAAGCTTTTTAAAAATTATTTTAAACGCATTCAAAATGTTCACAGTGCTTTTAAGAGTTCCAGGTGAAATGGCAAGAAAAGGAGGCCGAGGTGAAAATGGCCGAGGAGGAGCAGGCCACAGCATCTTAGGGAAGCACGCCTGGCAGCCCTCCGGCTCCTGACGGTTGAACACTCGGTGCATGGGCATGCGGAGAGCACCGTCAGTCACTGCCGAAGCAGGGAAGCGCAGCTTCGGTCCAACAGGAAAGTGTGCACACAGAGTAACACGCGGTGGTCACCGATCCAGAGCTGGAGCAGTTCGCGGCCGGTGCGCGTGCTCACTAGGGGAAGCGGGGCTGTGGGCCAGGCGCCCAGGCCTCCCCCAAGAGCCAGTGAGAGATGCAGACTCGCAGGCTCCACCACGGACCTACTGAACCAGACCCTGCCTTCCGAGCAAGACCCTCTGGTGACAGACAGACACAGGACAGTGTGAGAAGCCCTGCTTGTGGAGAGCTCTGCAATTCGCCCACGTAAAGTTCTCGTCCAGGAACAGAGAAATCTCCTAAGCGGGAGTCCACCCCCTAAGGGTAAAACTGGGCATTAATTTTACAGCTGTCTTTGTGTGTATCTGGAGGAAAAGAGTTAAATATTAGATTAGTTTAATCCCAAACTCACCCCCCCCACACACACAAAGTTGTATCTTTCCACTAATCATCTGGACTCTTTATTAGTAGAAGATGATTAGAGATCATACAGTTTTAGTGTCCTTTATGTCACAGTCATTATCATTCTCAATAAATGAGATCAGGGATTATTTGGAAGCCCATCAAAATTTTGTAAATTCCCTTTAGTCCCTTATTCTAGTATTTAATACTACGAGAAAATATTTCCATTCTTAAACCAAATTCCTAAATTTTCTGTCTTAATTCCATTTCTCTTTCTTTTTTTTTTTTTTTTGAGAGGGAGGTGGAGAGAGAAAGGAAGAGAGTGGAGGGGCAGAGGAGAGAGAGGGAGAGGGAGAGAGAGAGAGAGAGAGAGAGAGAGAGAGAGAAAGAATCTTAAGCAGGCTCCATGCCCAGTGTGGATCCCAACACATGGCTCGATCTTAGGACTCTGAGATCATGACCCAAGCTGAAAATAGAAGTCAGGTGCTTAACCAACTGAGCCACCCAGGCAGCCCTTAATTCATTTCTTACTCTTCTGTTGTTTGAGCAAACCACCACCAACCCCATTCCTTAGAGCTCAGACTTTTCCAAAGTCAGTAAGAATTCTTGAGGACCTGTGTCAAACTGGACAAAACATATAACAGGTGGTCCTAAAATACATCTCCAAAGTCATGAAATGTAATCCCTGTTCCTGGAGGACGTGATAGAATCATGTGGTATTAGAAACAAAAGATCTTTAAAAAATGTTTCAGGGTGTCCTATGATCCAGTGTAGAAAACTCAGTACAACAGTACCTTCCTCTTCATAAAAATAGCTTTAAGAAGAACTCAACCTTAAAAAGAGTAAGTCTTAATTTAATATTCTAGGGCATTGATCTGAAAACTGTAAGACACTGCGTTTGACCAAAAAAAAAGCTGAGGTAAGGGGCACCTGGGTGGCTCAGTGGGTTAAGCATCTGCCTTTGGCTTGGATTATGATCCCAGGGTCCTGGGATAGAGCTCCACATCAGGCTCCTTGCTCAATGGGGAGCCTGCTTCTCCCTCTCCCTCTGACCGCCCCCCACCCGCCCGCTCACGCTCTCTCACTCTCTCTCTCTCTCAAAAAAACACATAAAATCCAAAGAAGAAAAAAAAGTTGGGGTAAGCTACAAGAGTTGACTCAGTTTCCACATTTGGGTCACGGCAGCAGGATCACAGCAACCCAAACGATCACACAGCAACGAAGAAGCATAACATGAGATGAAGGAAGAGAACATTTAGGTCCAAGTACAGAGCAAAATGTGAACTGCATGCTCACTCACACTGAGAGAGGGGTTTCTAGAAAAACACACAGAACTAAAGACCAGAGATTTCAAAATCCTTACGAAGGAAAAAAATCCCTCTACCCTTAAAGTGAAGTAAAATGTTACTTTCAAAATACGTATAATACAAAAGTCACACACTAAAATATTATTGTCACTAGCCCGTGAGAGCGGCCATCCACCCTGCACGGTCCTGCTGGACGTACAAAGGATGCACAGCCCAACCCTCTCTTCATCTGGGCCATTTCTCAGGGCCACGCTTCTAAAGTAACCTGCAGGGATGAGATGATGTCTTCCATGGACAAGGGGGCAGGCAGGCCAGGGGCAAGGGCAGTGCTCCTNGGGGGGGGGGGGGGGGGATGGTTACGTCATCCAGGGTGACCTTGGCTTGTCGAGAGGGTAAAATCCAAGACCCTGCACCGTTCTTCAGTCTGTGACGCTGAAACAAAAAAACCATTTCTGGTCACTGAGATGTCGCTTACCGGATCCAGGTTCTTAAACAGCAGGATGTCTTTGCAAGCCTCTTGCAATCGATTTCTTTGATCATCAGTTTTGGGATGTATAATCTAAAAGGACACCAAATTAACAAACAAATTAATCTAGTCGTCTTATGATAAGGGATAAAACTCCCCAGCCGGTCGTCGGAGGGAAGAACCGTCAGTGCTGAGGTCCACTGTGGGGGACCAGACACGAGCTATCAGCCCCGAGTGAGGGATCGTGGGGCAGCCTTGTCTCGGGGGCAGGGGAGACGCACACGCACCCACAGAGCGCTTGACTGCTTCTCGAGCGAGTGTTTCCCCAGGTTAGCAAGTTCATTCTGTAACGGTCTGTGGTTGCCTATTCACTAGAGACCCCAAGACCCCAGCCGGTGGCCACATACAGAGGGACAACTTCGGCTGCGCTGAGGGTCTGGAGACTGCCCTCGTTCCGTTTCGTACCCTGTCGCATTCTCTAATCTGCCTCATGCTCTGCACTGAGCGCGACAGTCTGAGGATGCGGCTCCTTCCGCTGAACCGTGTCCGTCTCCCGAAGCCGATGAGTTCTTACATGTATACAGCATTAGACGTCAAACCCATTTTTACGCACGACACCATCCCCACGGAGGGCGGTTTTCCGAAGGGAGCGAGTCAACACACGGTGACGTACCAAGTCCCCTGGGTCTGAGGAAAGAAGGAACCTGACGGCCCTGGCGTGCTCAGGTGAGAACGAGCAAGGAACCGGGCGTGGTCTTGTCTTCCTGAAGCGCCGTTCGAGGAGAACGAAGAGCAACAGAACGCCCTTGGTCAGTGTGGCGCGTCAGTCCTCCGGGGTCCCTTCTGACTAGCAGAAGGCTCAACCCACGTGAGCCCAAAGGCCCATTCTTTGGTGAACACGGGTAGTCGATAACTACAAAGTGAGTGGAGAGGCAAGAGTCGGTCCTACAAGCAGCAGGCGCGGAGAGTCGCCATCCTGCACCGCCCATGCACGGCTGTCCGGCGCACGGCTGCGGGGGCTGGCGGCGCAGGCCCCAGTGCCTCGGGCCCCGGCCCCGCCGTCAGAGCAGCCGGAACCGGGCCCTGGGGAGCTCCGTGCCCGTGAACACACCAAGACTCACCATGGGAAATTAGAATCAGCACTTCAAACCCATCTCAGGTGGCCAAAAATGAATGAAAATCATAGGCCCAAGAGGAATACAGGAATTTACAGTACTCAGGCATACGCCTTGTGGTACTGACTCCACCTTCCTGAGCTTCACAGCTAAGATGTGCTTGTGAATTGCAGGTGTGCGGCAACGCTGCGCGGAGTGCCGTCCTTCCAGCAGCAGTTGCTCACTTCGTCTCTCTGCGTTACATTTTGGCGATTCTTGCAATATTTCAAACCTTTCTATTATGACTGTACTGGTTATGGTGATCTGTGACCAGTTAGGAGGACTTGCTGAAAGCTCAGATGATGTTTAGCATTTTTAGGCAATAAAGTATATTTTTAATTAAGGTACGTCTGTTGTTTTTTTTAGACATAATGCTATGTACGTTTAACAGACTAAAACAGAGTACACACATAACTTTTATATGCACTGGGAAAACAAACAATTCATTTGACTGGCTTTACTGCAATATTTGCTTTATTTCGGTGGTCTGAAACTGAACTCACAGTATCTGCAAGGTGTGCTTGTATGTGTACTATTTATCTACTACACAAGAGAGTATCAGCCAGTGGGAGAGGACGTCACTGCATTTTTTCCCATATGGCTAAGACATATGCAAACCTTTATTTACTATCTAATCAATATTCACCTCAATCTAGATTTTAAGATGACATATGGCCCCAGAAAAAGCAGACCCTGGTGCCTACTAACTCACTGCTTACTATACACGAAACTTTTTAAATTGGGGCACTGAAAAAAAATCATACCAACCAAAATTCTATCTCCCTACTTCAAATAAAGAAGCTTGACACAATAAAACAAAACAAAAAGTCACCTTTCCCTCCAACTAGAACTTCAAACTGCTGAGGGGAGCCTGGGGGGCACAGCTGGTTGCGGGGCTGACTCTTGGTTTCAGCTCAGGTGGTGATCTCAGGGTCATGGGGTCGAGCCCCACATCGGGCTCTGCGCCGAGTGCAGTCTGCTGGAGACTTTCTCCCTCTTGCTCTGCCCCCCCCCCCGTTTTCTCTCACTCTCTCAAATAAATACAATCTTAAAAAAAAAGTATGCCCACTGAGCAGCTCTGTCCTCAGAGAGAAAAAGTTGGGGATACCATGGCACCCTTGGGGAAAAAAACATTCTAGGCCCAAGAAAGGTGCTCCAACCCAGGGAGCCACGTCAGCAAAACACAATTTAGAATGCTAAATTTAGAATTCAGAACACAATTTAGAACCCCTGAATGCTTCAGAAATGTGACTTAGCCAGTTAAGCAAGCCTCAAAGCCAAACCAATCCTGGGCTCTATATTTATTTCTCGTCCCTTACCCCTTATCCCACGAACGCTTCCTGCCTTCCACCCAGCCTCACAGTTCTCTGGACCCTTGCAAACCCACTTCAGTTAAGTGCTAGGGTTTGTCTGGATCACCCAAACTGTCTTCTTTAATCATTCTTAGCACCATCTTGCATCTGCTTTGCTCTTGTTAACAATTTAAGTCTTTCTCCACCACTGTTCACTCTGTAGGAACCCCTCACCCAATAGCTTTTTCCTCTTCTCTCTCCTACTACTTGGCGTTCTTCTGCATTAACCATTTTCAATCCTGGTTCTCAATCCTGCCACCACTGTTGTGGTCTCCGGCTCTCCCTGCTTTCCATTCTCCCTCTGTCCCCTCTCCCTACCCTCACTCCTCAGTACCCAGAGTCTTCTTTTACAGACCCCGCATTAAAATCCTGCTCTGCTGAATGGATAAAGAAGATGTGGTATATATATACAATGGAATACTATGCAGCTATCAAAGGAAATGAAATCTTGCCGTTTGCAACGACGTGGATGGAACTAGAGGGTATTATGCTGAGTGAAATGAGTCAATCAGAGAAAGACAATTATCATATGATCTCTCTGATATGAGGACCTTGAGGGGCAGGGCAGGGGGTCGTGGGAGGTAGGGAGGGAAAAATAATGAAACAAGATGGGATGGGGAAGGAGACAAACCATAAGAGACTCCTAATCTCACAAAACAAACTGAGGGTTACTGGGGGGTGGGAGGGTAGGGATAGGGTGGTGGGTTATGGACACTGGGGAGGGTTTGTGCTATGGTGAGTGCTGTGAAAGTTGTAAGCCTGATGATTCACAGACCTGTACCCCTGGGGCAAATAATAATAATAAAAAAATTTTTTTTAAAAATCCTGCTCTGTGTTCTGGAAAGCAAACAGTCAGAAATTAGGTGACTCCTTGAGGCTTTGGTGCCTACGCCCTGTAACCAACTGCTCAAAAGATGCTCTCCCACTTCTAAAGACTCTCATTTTTTTCTGTTTGATTTGGTGTGATCCCACATATAAGATCTGCATCTGGATAACTGAGGGTATAACTAAACAGTACACCAAATGTGATTTTCTTTACACTAGAAGTCACTCTGTTTTTTCAGTGAATTTTCTGATTTCAGGGTAAAAATCTTATTTGTTAAACCAATAATTATATAGCATTTATTATGTGCCAGGTTTAAGGGCTTTAAAAATGCGAACTCATTTTATCCTAGTAACTGACCCCATGAAGCAAGTAATAAATTATGCTAAGGAAAATAAGTCAGACAGAAAGAAAAAATACTGCATGATCTCATATATTAAAATGAACTTGCCCAAGTCATTTCCTCAGTGTCAGAAAGTTCAGAGCTGCAGAGCTAGGATTCATCCCAACCATGCTGGCACAGAATTTATGCTCTAAACCAGGGTCAGCAAACTGTGGCCTGAAGGCCAGATTTCTTTTTGCATGGCCCCTAAGCTAAGAATGATTTGGAGAAAAAAGCAGAAAAATGAATACCTCTTGATATGTGAAAATTATATAAATTCAAATTCAAGTGTCCATAATAAAGTATTTTGGGTTTTTGTTTTTGTTTTTGTTTTTAAAGTAAGCTCTACATCCAACATGGGGCTTGAACTCATGACCCCAAGATCAAGAGTTGCACACGCCACCGACTGAGCCAGCCCAGGCACCCCCAGAAATAAAGTTTTGAGAGAACACAGCCACACTCATCCATTTATGTATTATCCATGGCTGTTTTCAAGCTACAACAGCAGAGCAAGTAGCATGGACAGAAACTGTATGGCCCCTCAAAGACTAAAATATTTATTACCCGGAAAGAGCAAATTTTTCAGTTAACAAAAAGGTTTACAGAAAAAGTATGCCAGCTCCCGCTCTAAAACCCTGGTGTCTTTCATTTAAAAAAATTAGAAAACCAATTCATAAATAAAGTTTATATAGACATTTTTCTCTAAAGGAAACACTGCAAATCTACTCTGCTAAGCAAGAGTACCTGTACAAGACAGTTTCCTATCTGTCCATCCCACTGTCCACACAGAGCTGAAGGTAACCTTTAAAAAGTTTAAATAGAACACCTGAATGGGTTCCATCACATTACAGAGCATTAAACTCCCGTTCTTCCTTCGCCACCCAGCCCGCAGCCACACCTGCCTACGCTCAGAACTGCCAAGTGCTCCCAGGTTGGGGCGCTGAGGCCAAGCCGAAATGGGCTCCTGGGCTTTGTGGGAAGGCTCCCCTTCGCCACCCCCTGGTCCCACCCCAGGGAGACCTTCTGCAACCACTCCACCTAATTAGGGACCCTGTCGACTGGGGTTTGGTTTTCTTTAACCATCCTCTGAGCACTTCACATCTTGTAACTCTTCATTAATTTACTGGCTGGTTGTCTAATTCTGCTATTAGCCTCTATGCCTCAAGACGGCAGGGATTTTTCCTCAGTGCTCACCCCTGAAATTCCTAGCACCCGGCCAGGCATACAGAAGGCCCACTCCCCCAAAATTTTGAGGAGAAACAGAAGAAATGACCCATTCTTAAAATTACCAGCTCTTCTCTCCCAGTAGAGTACATGTTAGATGTGTATATATAATTCTTATATTTTCATTTGGTTTTTTAAGATTTTTTTTTAAGTAATCTCTACACCCACCACGAGGCTTGAACTCACAACCCCAAGATGGAAGGCTGCATGCTCCACTGACACAGCCAGGCGCCCCTATATCTTCATTTATTAAGGGTAAAATCTAATTTGTGATTTTTCCAAAATCCCTAAGTATTTAAATTTTCTTAGAATTCCTATTAAAGAATAAATATTTGAATTAATCTGAGACTTAAGGATTTGATACATGGTCTGAAATACAAAATGTTCAAATGAAATAGCACTTTATCAAAATATATGTTTTTGTTACAGACATTTTCCAATACCTGCTTAGGGGTATGGTGAAAATTTGCCGTGTAGTATCTACGACCAAAAACACAGTGAAGTTTTTAGTCACATGTTTAGAGAATAGTCAAGCTAATGGAGAACCTGAAGCACTTTATAATTATAATAAACATATTACAAAAACAACTATTAAAAGTAACAGGGAGGGTGTTACAGGGGACGACTCCAGCAGCGAATGCCCGACTCATAAAGATTCATCCTTCTCTAGGAACTACCTTCATTTAAAAGTGGTGCCTGGTAGCCAAAGGCGGCACCGGTCCTCGCCCCCCTATCCAAAGCTGGGTCCGTGAGAAACTCTCCCAGGGAAACTGGGACCTCCAGCTCAGAGTCACAGCATGAAGAGCCACTGGGAGCCAACTATTATGTTTCTAACGCAATACTCTAAGTCCTGCACCACTGCTATGGAAGGACCCCAGAGGTGGGCTGGCTCTGGCCCGCCAGCTACAGCGTGAGTGGTTTTTTGTTTTCTGGGGTTTTTTTCCCAATTCTTTCCGGAATTCGGTAATGTTTCTAAGCACACGTCCAATAATTTTCTTCAGTATTTTCTTGCTTTTATTTTTATCTCAATGTGATTGAGTTCTTTGACATAGCCAGATGAATCTTAACTGGTACCACCTCTCAAACAAGACTGCTGGGAATTAATTGGAGTGACCCAGCCAACCACCTTACCCATCGCATGGATCAAATATGGTGCCTAATAGTCTGAGTCTGTGAGATTACTGTGTATTGTTTTTAAACTGTACTTTTTGAAATGTCCTTCAATTTAGATTCTTACTAAATTAAACCAGCGCATCATACATCTCAATGACTAAGTTTTATCGTGTATACCTTAATACTCAAATACAAAGGATGTGCGTACTCTTCGGAGTCACCCATTATTGTTTCTGCCAGATACATAAATCAAAGACTCGATGGGGAAGGACTAGTTCTTATGCCTACATTAAGTACTAGCAGCATGCTATATATTAGTAACAATATCTTAATGCTAAGGAAACATAATTTCAGGCCAGAATTTATAGACATAATCAAATTAATTTATATCCTGGTAGCAAACAGTAAGCTCCCCCCACCCCCCCACCGCTGGTGGGAATTCCCATGGGTATGGGAATGAAATGGGATTTCCTTCTAGACCTTTAAGATAAGACTCCTGATCTTTCTACTACTAGGTTTTACGTATATTTCAGGGAGCTTAATGATGTAATGACTCAGGGACACAGTATTTGCTTTACCATATTAAAACTCAATCTTATTTAAGTATTTGTCAGAGCTACAGAAAGAAATTTTTGTTTATCTTTTGAGGCCAAACAGAAAAGAGGAGCTTTTGCCAAGTAAGTACTCAAAAAAAAAAAAAAAAAGAAAAAAAAAAGGTAAATTATTACTTTCCATTTCCAGGCACAGTAATCTCTTATTTAGTTTACTTTTTACCAAATAAATAATAGGTGAAGAGAGGACATAGCTTAAAAACTGCTTCAAACAAAACTGGACAAATTCTTACAAAAACATTATGACCTTCAAGAAATCAGTTTCTGAGCAAACTATTAAATTCATAAATATTAAAGAGTAAGAACTTTTATACTGGCACTTGAGATGTAATTCTACTGTGATTTTGTTCGTTTCAAAATAAGCTTCTGTTGTTATAAATTGGTATGAACAGAAAGAAGGCTTTCCCTAGTATTTTTCTTTACTAGAAATACTGCCAGAAAAATAGCATTAATGCTATGAGAAAGATAGCTAAAAACATTTTCCATCACCAGGCTGTATTTTTGCAAAAGAAATAAAACCACCACTGCTGTGAGTTTTTAGGTTCATCTTTCCTTTTATCCAAAGAATAAGATCTTTCTCTTTGGAGAGAAGTAAATCTATAAAGTAGAAGTAAGCTATGAGAGAGACGACTAGGAAAGAAACGGTCAAAATAATTCCATTATGCTTCTTGTCAATCTATATGCCTGTTGACCTCTTTTTATTACTATATTCCTGATCTAACACTAGAGTATAATTTAAAATTAATTTATTAAGTAATTTACATACCCTGGACTCTGCATCATCTTCTTCTTCATCAGGATTATAAGCTTCTGCACATACTATAAAAATAAAAACAGACATTTGAAAGATTCTTCCATCAAGAAATATACTAAAATAAATATAACTTAAAAATTAATAAACAAAGAGAGAACCATGATATAAAACATTAATTCATTTCATCCAGGGCAAGGCGTCTACATTCAAAAGATGATTCCCTATTCGAATTTATACTGAATTTATTTAAAATACAAAGCTGCACTTTAAGACAATGACAATTGCTTTCTGCTTTGTTATTCAAAGAAACACAGCTTCACCTCCTCCATCTTCGTTTCTAAGCTATAGAAATGCATGACATCTAAAAATTACTTCAAGAACAGACCCCCCCCAAAAAAGCCTAAGTCTGCTATGAAATGATCAATTTAATCATAGCTATGAGTACCTTTCATAAATTATCCATAACCTAATCTTCCAAGAGCAAATACGATTGATGTGTTCATATTTCTCCTTCTTAGTCTTTGAGTGGATTTCATATTACATATGCAATGCTAAAACTTGCTTTTTTCATTTAACACTGTAAGAATTTCACATGCCATTAGAAACATTTTGCAAAAATTGTTTTAAGGACTGCTGATTGTTTACCATAAGCTAGAATTAACCACTCCCCTAATGCTAGACACTTGGGTGGCTTCTATTAAAATAAGCTTGCAGTAAACATCTTCATGCATAAATATTTGTCTACAGTTCAGACTATGCTATAGGAATTATTCCCAAATGTTCTTTTGGGGGGCAAACAGGTATGACAATTTTTAAGGCATACTCAACTACCAAGCTTCCTTCTAGAGGGACTACACACATCCACTGTCCTACAAAGAATGCTAAGAAGATTCCTCTAAACGATACAACAGAAATGGATGTTACTGCTTAAATCTTTGCCAATTTAGATGAAAAAATTGTTGAAATTTTAAAAAATTATTTTGAATTTGAACTATGTTCCAATGTTTATAAGCTGACTATATTTCTGCCTTTGTCTTTTTTTTAAACTTATTTATTTATTTATTTATTTATTTGACAGAGAGAGAGATCACAAGTAGGCAGAGGCAGGCAGAGAAAGAAGAGGAAGCAGGCTCCCCACTGAGCAGGGAGCCCTATGCGGGACTCGATCCCACAACCCTGAGATCATGACCTGAGCAGAAGGCAGAGGCTTTAACCCACTGAGCCACCCAGGTGCCCTGCCTTTGTCTTTATGAGGCATCTCAGTATGCATGTGATTTTCTTTTTGATTTACACCAGTTTCTTAACACTGCTTTGTTATATTTCTCATCATCATTTTATCCAGTTTGCTTTTGCACTGTAATTACAGAGTTGTCACAGGTTATGCACGCTTATTTTTAATGCAATGAGATCACTGGAGATCAAGGAAGAAACTTCCCCAATATAATTTAAACTCAACAATAAACATCACAAAAACACCCGGTTTTGAGCTAGGAAGCTTCTTCTTTGTTTGCAAATCTAAAGATGACTTCTCTTTCAGTTTTTTAAAAGTCGATTTTTTTTTTTTTTTACATTTATCCTTGAATTCATATGGACTTTACTCTGCCAGGGATGTAGAAATTTAAAGAACAGAGGATCACCGATAAGCTGACAAATGTCTTTCCAGAGGCCTCAGGATGCCATGAATAGTACTACCATTATTAGTAGTATTACTGCCATTATCATTATAAAACGTGACATTAGCTTTCTTTCCTGCAGGCACTGCTCTATCTACACACTGGCCAGTGAGTGAGGGATTCTTTTCTTTTTTTTTTTAAGATTTTATTTATTTGACACAGAGAGAGAGATCACAAGTAGGCAGAGAGACAGAGAGAGAGGAGGAAGCCGACTCCCCGCTCAACAGAGAGCCTGATGTGGGACTCGATCCCAGGACCCTAAGATCATGACCTGAGCCGAAGGCAGAGGCTTTAACCCTCTGAACCACCCAGGCGCCCCTGAGTGAGGGATTCTTAACCAGGGCCAATTTTGGCCCCCAGAAGACAACTGGCAATGTCTGGGGACATTTTAATCGTCAACAACTGTGGGACTGATGGGGAAGCCACTGGTTACTGAGGGACATCAACATTTCTGACACACATCCTATGATACGGGGGGCAGCTCCCTTCCCGGAAACCTACAACTAACTACCTGGCTTAAAATGTCAACAGTGCTGAGGGTGAGAAACCCTGACCTAGTGTCTCTTTCCTCATCCAATCTCACAACAACCCTACGATAGAGAGGTTTCCTATCACTACCTGACAGACGAAACACCAGGGCAGACAGAGGTCATGTATCTTGGCCCAGATCCCACATTCTGGGATGACAGGACCAATATGTGATCCCAGCAGTGTCTGGCTGATCGAAGAGCCCTTGCTCTTAACTACTGTTCTGCACTTGACTCTGGTGAATTCACGGGCATCAAGGCTGGACTTCAGCCTTCTGTCTCAGAAACCGAACAGAAGGGGACCTGTCTCTCAAGGGCAGGCTCCCATGAAAGAACCTCACTGACAAATATCACCAGAACGCCAATTTAGTAACTAATTCCCTGAATCAAGTATGGAGTCAGCATGACCAGCTCTGTCCCCGCAGGAAGACCATGGAAGAAGCCCAATCACAGTTAAAGGGTTGCTTGCTGAGAAAGAGCTGGGAGGAAGAGCGTTTGTCTAATAAAACGAATGTTAGGTGGCACCAGGCTGGGGAGCTTGAGCCTTCCACACACCATACAGATGGTCCTGCCCATAGGGCCCAGACACTTCAATCTTGTTAGCTCCAACTTTCCAGAAAGCATGAGGACATCTACTTCTTTAAAGCTTGGCTCTGTGCTTTGTTTCCACAGATGACCAATCTCACAGGCGGGACTGCTACCTAATTAGCAGGGCTCAGTGCAAAATGAAAACACAGGCCCGTGTTCAAAAATTCAGAATTTCAAGAGGGCACCAAGAGAACATTAGGACCGAACGCGGGGCCCTTGTGAGCAGGGGCCGAGAATGTCAGCCCTGCTAATGGGATCAATATATTCAATGAGGTGTTGATCTTAAAATTTTAATTCACAGAGGGAAACCTTCATGCTCTGATTTTTAAGTTCTAAGCTCCTATATTCTGACTAAAAATCACGAGGAGAAAGACTCTACTGTTTTTCTAAATAACTTATCAGGTGTCCCGGTATTATTTTTTCCTTGACACCTTCGATTTGTGGTGTCTACTTTATTATTTACTTGTTTCTCGGTTGCCCATTTCACTGAACTATTACTGTGCCAGTATTACCAGGATTAAGTTCCTGGCATGTAGATGCAATGTTTCAGTACCTTCCAGTCCATCTACCACCACCTCCAACAGCCAGAGCAAAATAGAGCACCTGAGGCTTGGACACTGACATCTTCCCTTACACCACTTCCGCAGGTTCGAACTCCTGCCACATCCTCCTTTCCAAGCCATCCCTTCTCTGCAGCCCCAACTAAAAAGTCAAGACAAGAGCCTCACCTCCTCATAGCTAAGCTAGGAAAACCCACTTTTTCTGTGCTCCCTTTGCCTTGTGATCCCAATACCGTGGGCAGAGCTCGTTCTTGTCTCTTACAACACTAGACTCCACTGAAGTGCTTACTGTGTGTTCGCCTTCCAGGCTGAGACTCACAGCCCTTCAGGGACTAACTGCACGCTCCTGGTCCTCTACTTCCCTAGCACTGACCTGGCTCAATGCACACTTTTTGAATGAATGACTGATTAGTGAACAGACAGGCCTGCAAGGTCCTTGAGGGCAGAGATGTATGTTGTTTAAAAATCTCCTGATGTTTTACCTGCATGACAGACTCTGAATCACAAGCTGAATGAATAAAAAGTTGTCTAACCCCACTTGTCCAAGAAATAGGAACAGAGTGAAATGAGAACCTTTTGTCTTGTGCACCAAGGAGCCTGGCACAGACCCTGGAAGCTCAGTAACTCTCTGTACAAGGAACGAATGCATGAGAGGTTCTATGCCCGGAAGGACTCTCAAACCAAAGCCTCCAGAGAATATGAGCTGCTTTGTATTCTCTCTAAAATGTATTTACCCAATCACTCCTGGGCAATGTGAAATTGAGCCTGAAACTATATACTCCCTTCTTGGTTTGGCAATTACGCAGTAGGGAAGGACAGAGCCTTATTCTTTGAGGAAACCCTATATTGAGGTTTCCCTGTTATGTTTGCATGTGTCTATTGACAATACATCAGTCATCTAGAATGGTCCAAGAATTTAAGTTGACTCCCACACTATCCTGCGATATGCATGCACTGTGTGGCCAGAAACCTGTCACAGCTGGCAGGACAGAACAGGGAAGGGAGAACCATATTGACTCTGCATCTTCAGGAGGTTGGCCCTCAAGGTTTTCATGCAATAAGCATGCACACTCACACACACACACACTCTCTCTCTCTCTCACACACACACACGCACACGCACACACAGCTGTTGACCCCTGTACCCTTGTACAATGTAGGAGCTGGGGTGTGCAGACCCCCTGCGTAGTTGAAAATCCACATATAACTTTTGACCCTCTGAGGACTTAACTACAAAGAGCCTACTGTTGATCGGCAGTCTTACTGATAACATAAACAGATGATTAACACGTATTTTGTATGTTATATGTGTTATATATTGTATTCTTGTAACAAAGAAGGCTAGAGAAAAAAATGTTATTGAGAAAATCTTAAGAGAAAAAACGTTTACAGTACTGTACTGTGCCTACTGAAAAAAAAAATCCATGTATAAATGGACCTGTGCAGTTCAAACCGTGTTGCTCGAGGGTCAACTGCAATGGCAGACAAGAGGTAAGGGATTTCTTCCCATTAGGACACCAAATACACATTGTTTTTCCCCACAGCACTCCTCTGACTCTCTGACACCCAACTGGCTGGCTCACAATTCTGTGTAATTGACACGATCTACCTGAAATTAGCGTCAGGTCCCACAAGTCAAAGGGCTTGGTCTTGCAAGATTGCCTCCACTTCAGATGCTAATCTCCAGTCCCAGGCCACCCACATATCTGAACAATCAGCTATAAATCGAGGGTTCTCATGACCCCTTCCCCCTGGTTCTATAATTCACTAGAATGACTCGCAGAACTCTGGAAAGTACCTTCCTTGCTCTTCTAGGTTTACTATAAAGGTAACAACTCAAGAAGAGTCAATGGAGAGATACACAGGGCAAGGCATGGGGGAGGGGCACAGAGCCTCCAAGTCCTCTGTGGGTGTGTGCCACCCTCCCAGGACCCCAATACGATCGCCAATCCGGAAGCTCTCTTAACCCTGTCCTCCAGGGTTTACAGAGGGACAACTGGTTAAATCATTGGCCAATGGTGATGAACCCAATTTCCAGCCTCTCTCCCCCCTTCCCACGGTTGGAGGGGATAGGGCTGAAAAGTTCTAAGGTTCTGTTTTTTTTTTTTAAAGATTTTATTTATTTGACACAGAGAGAGATCACAAGTAGGCAGAGAGACACAGAGAGAGGAGGAAGCAGGCTCCCTGCTGAGCAGAGAGCGCGACATGGGGCTCGATCCCAGGACCCTGAGACCATGACCTGAGCCCAAGGCAGAGGCTTTAACCCACTGAGCCACCCAGGCGCCCCAAGTTCTAAGCTTCTAATCAAAGTTTGGTCTTTTGTGGGATGCGTGGGTGGCTCAGTTGGTTAAGCAGCTGCCTTCAGTTCAGGTCATGATCCCAGCATCCTGGGATCAAGTCCCGCATCGGGCTCCTTGCTCTGCAAGGAGCCTGCTTCTCCCTCTGCCTCTGCCTGCCACTTTGCCTGCTTGTGCTCTCTCTCTCTCTCTGACAAAAAAAATAAAGCCTTTAAAAACAAAACAAAACAAAGTTTGGTCTTTCTGGCAACCAACTCCCATTCTGAAGCTATCTAGAAGCCCCTCAGCCAAGAGTCACTGGGCACCAAAGAAATTCTCACCATTCAGGAGATTCTTAGGGACTCAGGAGATTCAGGGGCTCTAGAGACCCAGGACAAAGACCAAGTACCCTTCTCATAACACCACACAGGGGTTATAGCAACTCCCAGGGGCACTATACTTTGTTGGTAATGTATAAAAATTAGTACAAACAGCTCTGCACTGGACCAGTTTACATAACCTGTGCTAGCTCTCTGGCTAACAAAGCATAAAGGAACCAGTCTGAACTCCATGAGCCACTCCACTGGGCTTCAGCATCTGGCACAGAGCCTTGCCCACAGCACGCCCTCAATAAGTATTTGTTGAAGGAGCAAAAAGCAAATGTGGCCTGTGGAAGAAAACTGCGTGGTTTATAGGCTTTTAACCTAGAAAAAAAACCTGACTTATGGACAATACATAAATTTATTTTTCCAATGTTCTCAAAACACTAAGATTTTAGCATACTTATTTAAATGATAATCAGCTAAAAAGAAAGCTATGATAAAAGCACAGGTGTATCAGACGACAGAGTTCTAACTTCAATATGGTAAAACTTAGCTTATTGAAGTGGAAATGCCCTCCTACAAAGAGAAAAAAAAATTACCTTTACAAATACTAGTTACAAGGCATGCATTCTCAAGCAAGATTAGTTGGGGGAGGAGGCAACAAAAACTTAGTCTTTTTCTTTTTTTTCTTTTTGGATAAAGCACATTTATATACACAGTACAGAAACAGATACACAGTACATATGTGGCATTAAAATCTCACTGTGGGGGTGAAAGGGATGAGGGAAAAGCGCCTAAAAAGACTTGGGGGAGAGCCAATAATAAAAATAAGACTGAGAAGCACTGGGATAAGATGCACTAGTTCCAGTGAAGTAAAGGGAAAAGACGACACAGGGACAGTCAAGAGGCTGTGCCCTCCCCCGCCTCATCCACACGTCTGTCCAGGGAGTGTGCTGTTCATCTGCTCTGACACATCGGTGATGATCCTAACTTTGAATTCACAGAGCAAAAGCCTTTGGATATGATCCCAGTAGAGAGGTTCACATTTTGATCCCAAATCACATTCAAGCAAAAGGACCCATCGGAATTCTTATTTATCATTAAAAACAAAATCATTTGTGGAATTTGGAAGATGATGCAGCGTGAAAGAATGCTGGAGCAGCACAAAGGAGAAAGCACTGAGCAGCTGCTCAGAGGACAGAGAAGGCTTCGAAGAGAGAGAAACCCCCAGGAGGCAAAGAAGCAATGGGAACAAGTCTGAGCAAAGAGCAGACTGTTTTGTCCAGTGGCGTATTTCTAGCACTTAGAACTGTGATTTGCACACAGTAAATGGTTATCAAAAATGGTGGAGAAAAGAAACAGTCATTGTAGTGGTGAGAAAAGTATGATTTTCTTTTGATCTTAGACCTAGGGAAACTGCCTCTGTCAGGGAGGCTTGCTTATACTACAGTAACAGGCATCCCCCGATCTGAGGGACTTCAAAGAGAAGTGTACTTCTTGCTCACAGGGTATGTCCATCTCAGGACAGTGGGTACTTTGCTCCATGTCGTCTTTGTGAAGGCTGCAGGCCAAGAGAGCTGCCACCATCTGGAATGTCCCCAGTCCCCAAGGCAGCAGCAAATTGCTCACTGGCCCCTGATGAGTTCAAGATACAACACCCCAAAACACGGCACCTCATGCTGACCATCGACAAAACAGCAGAAGAAGGAAGGTCACTCTGACCTCCTGCACCCTGCCCTCTGCCCCAGCAATCTCCCATGTGAAAGGTACCATCCCTGTACCAGGAGGAAGGGGGGCATCCTTATCACCAGGGACAAGGAAGTTAGGGTCGACAAGGCTGTATAAACAACCCATACCCATTTACTGCCAGGAGCCCAAACCCCTTTGTCTTGTCAGCCCTTCACAGATTTATTGTTATCCAAAAGATATAAAAGCTTCCTGCTCTAGTCACTTGTTTGGGTCTTCATTTTCTTGTGAAGGACCCCATAAACATGTAAAAATTCAGTAAAGTGTGTGCAAGTTCTTTTATTATTCTTATGTCAGTTTCTTAGGCCCAACCTGAGAGCCAAAGAGGGTCCAGGAGAATTTTTCCTCCCCTGCACCCCTAAAGCCTCTGCCAGCAAGTGATAGGTATCCCCTCTGCCAAGAAGGAATATACAATCACGGTTCATAGGACAAGTGACATGGCCATTTCTACCTTCAAGGACACAGGGATGCACATCTCTGCAGGTGCTTAGAGGAGAGAAAACCAGAATATTGTGAAGAGTCCTAATGACCAACACAACCACCTGATGGCCCTAAGCTCAAGGAGTCCTCTCTCGTCTTCTCTACCAGGGGCTTAGAAGGGGAATGGAAAACGTTGAAATGAACCATATGATTAACCAAAAAAATAGGGAAAATGTTCTTAGCTTAAAAATCTACAGACTAAGGCTCATAAACTCTGAACAGAATCATTAAAATGTCCTTAAAACTGCCTTCCAAAATATTCAGTGAATATTTAGTTACTGAACATTTCACTTAATATTTTACAATTTTCTGCATCGAAACATTAAGTTAGTATAATCTTCCATTACTGCCTACATTTCAGCTACAAAAAGAGCAATATAAACCTTTCTTCAGGCAGGTTCCTGAATCATCCCCAACATATAACTACCAACCCTAAAAAATGGCTATAAATTTCTACCTGTTATTTCCACTATAAAACAGCCTACCATCACAAAAGCATTTTAGCTATACCATACATTTTACTCAACTGCCCTGATTCATTACAAACCCACGTTTTTGTTGCCCTTTAATGACAGAGATATCTGGGTGGCTCAGTTGGTTAAGCATCTGACTCTTGATTTCAGCTCAGGTCATGACTTCAGGGTCAAGATCTCAGGATCATGAAATCAGGCTCCACATTAGGATCCACGATCAGGGAGTATGCTTAAGATTCTCTCTCCCTAAAGAAAAAAAGAAAAAATTCTCTTTCCCTCTCCCGTTGTCTCCCCCTCCCCAGCATGCGCGCTCTCTCTCAAATAAAAAAATAAATAAATCTTAAGGAAAAAACCAAGAGAGATATTTAAAGTAAGACTTCATAACTTACCAATTCATTTCTATGTTTTTGTTTCTAAAAATGATTTTTCCCCATCTGTATACCACTCCTCTTTAAGTGATTGTAAATCACGAACAATTCACACCCACAAATAAACCCTCAGGCGCAGGACACCAGTGGAGCACTGTCCTGAGATACATAAATGAGCATAATAGAGAGCTTCAACAAATGAGAATTTGTCCATCATTTGCTATTTCCCTATAATTAAAGCTATGGAAACCAAAATACTCTTTAATCTGTTAAAAAAAATGTACGATTTTTCTTCAAAAAATGCCTCCAAAGAAAAAACAGAGTCCTAACTATATTAGAACCCATATACATACGGTAGATGAATTTTTATTCTGGACTTGGGTGCCAAAGTATTTTAAAACTTCAGTTATAAAGTATGTGGGTTTAATCATTGGAACCATCCCCAATCCACTATCTTTCCACTACATGCTCTACACATATGTATTCAGTCCCTGAAACCATCACCTCTTTTATTATAAAATCAACTCATTTGTAAGTATGGCACAATTAAAACAACAAAGCATTCAACAGGTTTATAAAAAGAATCATCTCAACATGGTATGTTTCTGAATATTCTACATAATACCAACATTCATACCCTATGTGTAGCCTGTGGGAATGAGAGAACAGAGGAGCACCATGTGAGCGCCCACTTCCTCTCACGTGGAACAGTGGTCCCCCTATAGCTACTAATGCTCCTTTCATTAGTTAAGGACGTAAGGAAATTTAACAAAAATTTCCTGCAAGATCCAGGAAATGTGAGTGCATGTAATCTAAGGACCCAATATATGGGTATTTTCCAAATAATATATTCCAAGTGAATTTTCTTTAAGAGAAAGAATAAAAACTTACAAATGACCAAGAGTAAGACAAAGAGATACCATAAAAAGGGCCTGAAGAATAATTCTGAGGAGAATATATTCTGAGAACCATTAATATTTTAAAGCCCATGTATGTGTTTACTCTTAATCACCATAATTCTTTAATGATGGTCTCCAGAACTACTGAGTAGTGGATGGTAAGTAGATTGATTCATTTGTTCTAGAAGACAGCACTATAACAGAAATTACATTTGTGCTTTGTTGGAACAATCTAATGAAGATTTCTGGGCATTATATTTGATGACTATTATGAATTTTCAGAAATTAATAGCCAAGGAGATATCAAAAAAGAATTCTCATGCTTTGATTAAAAGCACTCTTCCCAAGAGTCAGCACAAATGCCCAACTCTTGTATTTTATTTTGGTCTGAGACCTTGGATCACATTAAAATAATATGAATATAAATGCTCATTGATAGTGAATGATATGCTCACATACACATCAAAACACAATTTTGCCTTTCAGATGCAGAGGAGCTGGGGCTACTTAAAGCTTCTGAATAATTTTATCTGCTTACTGTTTTTGAGATTAATGCTGCCTAACATGTACCTATGAAAAAATTATAGGAAGAGAAACACTAAGGGATTCTTCTCATTAATCAATTTTCAAAATCAGAACCATTTGACCAGATGGTTCCAGGATGTAAAGTTGGGACTAAATATAGCCAGAATTATGGAAAAAGAGTTTAGTTAACCCCCAGCTTCCAGGTTTAGTTATAAAACTACCAAATGTGAGCATTAGGGGAACATCCTTCAATCAAGTCTCTCCATGTCATTATCAGAAGTCTAATAAGAATTTCAATGTTATTTTAGAAAAATATGACCAAATTGTAACAAAACAATATATATCAATACCCAAATACTTAAAATATGTAATCTATATTTACAAATAAATGCAACTGAGCCTAGCTTATTCATTATTTACAATCAAAAACAAATCCTTATAAATAGCCTAACAGGACTTTCTTCTTGAAGAAAAGAAAAATTCCATTTCTGTTTTTTTTCTTTCTTTTTTTTTTTAAGATTTTATTTATTTGACAGAGAGAGAGAGATTACAAGTAGGCAGAGAGAGGAGAGAGGAGGAAGCAGGCTCCCTGCTGAGCAGAGAGCCCAACGTGGGCCTCGATCCCAGGACCCTGAGATCATGACCTGAGCCCAAGGCAGAGGCTTTAACCCATTGAGCCACCCAGGCACCCTCCATTTCTATTTTTTTTTTAAGGGAAACCTAAAAACAATGCCAAGATTTGTGAGGTGATAAATGACAATGAATTTAAATGAATTTTTAATTAAAAAGAAAAACAATATAAAGGCAGTAAGATGGGAAATATACAAACAAGGTAAAATACCAAACATTTAACACTAAAATTAGCTAAATTACTCATTTTTTAAATAAAACCCAGTTTTAGAGAGGGTGCCTATTTTAGAATGAGCTCTATCATATACCGCTGGTGAAACTCTAAACTAGGGAAACTCTAAAGATGGAAGTCCAGTCTGAAAATGTTCAAAGTCTTGAAAATGCTCATGCCCAACATAGGGGAAAGGAAGGAAAAATAAAATAAGGTAAAAACAGAGAAGGAGACAAACCATAAGAGATTCTTAATCATAGGAAACAAACTGAGGGTTGCTGGAGGGGAGGCGGTTGGTAGTTAGGGCACCTGGGTGATGGCCATTAAGGAGGGCACGTAATGTGATGAGCATGCGGTGTTGTAAAAGACTGCTGAATCACTGAACTCTGCCCTCAAAACCATACTTCAATACTGAAAAAAAAAAAAAAAGGAAAGTGCTCATGTCCAGTTCAGCAAGTGCCCCACAAGTAATCTGAAGAGATGATGGTCCAAAATAGAAGAAATCTGAATTTCAACAAAAAACAATAAATTAGTGATAGATATCTATATATACCATTGATGTACTACCCAGCCATTTAAAAATTACATTAAAAAAAATTAAAAATAAAAAAATTACATTTTACAAGAATAATGACATAGGAAATGGTCACTAAGTCTTATCAATTTGTTTTTGGTTTTGTTTTTTAAAGCAAGTTTCAAGACAGGTGCATGGTTTGAGCCCATATAAAGTGTGCATCAATCTGGCAGGGCAGACATCGAAATTTATTGTTTTTTGGTGGTATGGCTGTGATGACTCTTATTTCCCTATTTGTGCTTTCCTAGATTCTCTTCATTTTCAACACAGAAAGCATCGTATTTATAATCAGAAAGAATTTTTTTTAAAGAGATGATCATAAAACTCCCATTCACATCTTAAACATAAAAAAGGCTTAAAAACCTAGGAAAAGTTATCCTGCTAATAATCGGTCTGTCTTTTAAATGGATCTGATCCCCTGTCAAAACCACTTTTATAATTTAATACCTCTTAAAAACATAAGCTTCTACGACTGGCAGAATCAACCTACTAAAACTTACTTGAAAGTAGTTATGTAGAATAATCTCATCAACAAGACTGTTCTGTCACTGAAAGCTTTCTTCCTAATCTTTTCACATAAAACAAGAACACTGGCTTAATGTCTATCTCAGTCTTACAATAATATGACTTCCTTGAAACCCTGAATACTTAAAAAAACACTCTCAGAGGTGCATTATGGGTGAGTGAAGAGAAGGCAAATCCTCACCTCAAAAGCAATGATCAAACAAGACAAAATTTCCACAAAAAAACCAAAATCATTTCAGGACTCTGGAGATCGATTAAAGGCATACAACAAATGGAGAGGCATTTATTCATACAAAACTAGTGAACCCCAAGTTACAACAGTGGAAGCACACCGGAAAAACACACATGTGTTCATTTACTTGCCCTACCTACCACACTCAAAACACACCTGACACCAAAAATGTGGGTTTATTTCCAAAATGACTAATTCTCCAACACCACCTGGGTGTCCCACAATTCAATTCAGTTCTGACACTATCTACGTGGAGATAACATCAGATGGCACAAGGCAAAGGTTTGGCCCCCCACGGCTGAACCCCCCCACTGCAGATGCCCAGTGCAAGCAGGGTATACAAAGGTTACCCGCAACTTGTCTGACTTGCCTACAGACTGCAGGTTGCCATGACCCCCTCCTTAAGGTCCATCACAGAACTCAGGAAAAGTCTACCAGTTTATTACATGATAAAGGATATAATAAAGGATACAGTTTAACAGCCAGGTGAAGAGATGCATAGAGCAAGGTCTGGAAGGGTCCTGAGCACAGGGGCTTTTGTCCTCATTGAGTCAGAGTGTGCCGCCCTTCTAGCATCTAGATGTGTTCCCCAAACCCTGCACTTTGGGGATTTTTATGGAGCCTTCATCAAATAGGCATGATTGATCATAACCCAATCTCTAGCCCCTCTCCTCTTCCCAGAGGATGGAAATAGAACCAAAAGTTCTAAGTTTCAAATTATGGTTTGGTCACTCTGGTGACCAGCCCCCATCTTGAAACCATCCAGAAGCCCAACAAGAGTCACTTCACTAGAACAAAAGAAACTCCTATCACCCAGGAAATTCCAAAGACTTTAGGAGTTCTGTGTGAGGAGCCCAAATCAAAAACCAAATATTAGCACAGAAGATGCTCCCATTGCTCTTATCGCTTAGGAAATTACAAGGGGCCTTTAGGAGCTCTGTGCCAGGAACTGGGGACAGAGAGCTATATATAATTTCCATTCTTCCATAGGGAGCCCACAGCATTCTTGCCTGGAGCTGCTATCCCAGATCCCCATCCCCAGCTCAGTTACCAGAGCAGCTCTACCAGCTCTGCTGCTGTAGGAGGCTAACCTGATCCAGGGTAGCGCACCAAAAACCAATGTCCAGCAGCAAGACTGGTAAAGGTGGTCTTGGTGGTAGACAAATGAGAAGACTAGTAGCTTGCCTAACCTTGGTTGTGGTTCTGGCTGTGGCAAGCAACAGCTCAACAGGCTAACTAGAAAGTAAACCAAAAAATGAGACACCAAAGAGAAGCTTCATAAGCTCTTCAAATGTCTGTGGCAGACTGGAAGGCTGTGTGGGCATGCAGGAGAAACTAGACAGGACCCAGGCCATCCACATATCCCTGGCTGTTTTAAATATGTAGCACATGTACAGAAGACCAAGATGGTAGTTAGAAGTCGGGTACCCTTTAAAACTACCTGAAATGTGAACATGCTTCCCAACTCAAACACAGATCCATCAGGTCAAGGCATTTGAGTATAACCTCTAACCGATCACTGACAGGCCACTAAACCATGCACACACAGGGGCTAAACCTGGGAAGCCAGAGTTAATTTGTTTTTAATTTAAAAAAAAAAAGCACAGACATTAACAGCCACATACTCGGTGGAGACAGAGTCCGTATTTTGACCATAGGAAAGTTAACTGAGCAAAAAACAGCAACAACCCTGAGACAGAAGAAATCAGAATTCAGAGTTGCTACAAAATAGGATCTAAGATGTCAGTTCTCTGCAAACTTCTAAGAATGGGAAAGAACAGCAAAGAAATGACAAAGTGTGATCTATACTGAGGAAAAAAGCAGTCAATAGATATTGTCTCAAGGGGGCCCAGCTGTTGGACTTAGCAGACAAAGACTTCAAAGCAGCTATTGTTCAAAGAACTAAAAGAAACCAGGCTTAAAGAATTAAAGTATGATGACAATGGCTCAAGAAAGACCTTTACCTCAATAAAGAGGCAGAAATTATGGAAAAGAACCAAATGAAATTCTGGAGTTGAAAAGCTTACTAACTGAGACAGAAAATTCACTAGATTGGCTCACCAGGCTGGATTTGACAAGAGAAAGGTTCAAGGAACTTGAAGATATAGTAACAACAAACTACTAAATCTGTGGAACAGACTAAAAAATTAATAAATAAAAATGAAGAGAGCCAATAAAAATGAACTCCAGTTCCTCCCAGTTCATGCACCTTGGTTAGGCAGTCTGATGATCACATGTGGCTATCCCCAGGAAGACACCCTCTTCTCAGTTTGTTCCTGGGTAATGATCAAGGTGAGAGAGGTGAGGAGGATATGGACCCATTCTGAAACTTCAGGATCCCAACCTGACCATTCCTGGGCATGATGTACCTCTGGCCCAAAATGCATAAGGCCTCCCACAACATACAGAATAAAGCCCAAATTTTTAGCAAAACCCATAAATTGCTAACCTGATTAGAATATTCAGTATTACTTATTTCACATGGTTTGCTCACCTAGAAATTCATTTCTTCCATTCCCACTACCAAAGACCTATTCTTCCCTCAAAATTCTACACAAATGCCACCTTCTCCCTGTCACTTTCCCTAAGCACACAAGTTAGGACTAATGCACCCTTCTATGTAGGAAAATAAGTTAGGATTAATGCACCCTTCTTACTTGTGTCCTTATTTCGGTGGAATCACACATTATGTGGGGGCTAAGCTCTAAATATAAGACGGAAACACCTCCGACGGTCAATGTCATTGTTGAAAATCCCAGGGGAAACCACTGCTGAAGATGGTCATATGGTCCCACAGTGAGTCCCCAACAGTGGGTTTTCCCTCCAGCATGAAACAGCTTTTTCTTCTGCTGAGCACTAGAAGTTATTGCTGGCTTACATTTAGAAGCTACTTATATGAAAAATTGATACCTTTACACCCTAGAAATGCTCATAATCCAAGAGGTATGCAGGAACCGAGCAAGCCATTCATCTCCCCCTCACCCGCTGAGAGCACAAACTCAGAGTGGAACGTCTAGCTGTTCCTTCAGGCTCATGCTCTCCACACAATGTGTATAGTGACATCAGAGTGGAATTCACCGTGACCCAACTCTGCTGTGCTGTCTCCAAGTGGCTCATAGTAATAAAGGGCAGATGCAAAAAAATGTTCACCATTAGCCCAGAACGCTGACCTATAGCCTGCATAGTTTCGATAAGAATCAAATACATACCGGTTGCTACATTCTCAAAGGGTCTCATGACTGCCTGTACATCTCACTGAGAGTAGTGATCTGAAGGATAAGCACCAGAAAAATCTTGTCAAAGTAGTTTTACGAGTAGAAACTGAAAGAAACATTTATGATCTAATACTCCCCGTATGTCCCCTCCCCCCGAGCACCAAGCATATAAGCACCAGGTTCATACAGCAAAAGGGCAGCTCCTCTGACCCACAGGAACCTGTCTCCGTGGTATAAAAAAAAGCACCTGTTTAAATAGAAAAGGTCTCAAGAATTCTTTCTTGACTATTTGCCTCCCAACCCCACATCAATGCGCCCAAGTTCATGAGTACGTGGTCAGCTCCTCCAGAGAGCCTGGACACAAAGCTAAGTCTTAGCTCCAGCAATCTCACAGTGTGCACAGAACACTGTCTTGCGAACAGTGAACGATAAATGCTTCTTTACAGAACAACCAACCAGCTATGAAGCCAATCTCTTCTAGAGTTGCCAGGGTGTAAACATTTCAAAAACAAACATTTATGCACACAAAAAAGCTGTCCCCTCACCAATTACAAACCCTTGCAAGTCTTGAGGAAAAAACCCAATCTGATTTTAAAATGCAATAATTTTGCATAATAGGAAGGAACCAGGTGGTTGGCTGTTCTACTGTTCTGAAGAAAAGAGTCTGTAAGAAGAAAATTACAGTGACCTTTAGCCTCCCACTTTTTCTCTTTGAAAACTTGGTGGTATAAATGTGAAGTATGATTTCTTCTTTGTGGCTTTTTTCCTTTAGTAGCTAGATGAACTGATATGCAAGATAATAGTTCCCTTCTTTTAAAAAGAAGTGACATTTGTCGGATTGTTATTTACTGCCATTCTATGTGTAAAGTATTATGCTCTCAATAAACGGTAATGTTTCTCAACAGAATAAAAGACACATCCAAATGGGTCACCTGCAGCCCTTTAAGCAGATGGTGAAACAAGTGACTTGAACTTCCTTCAGAGAGCGCTCAGGGGCGTGGACTGTCTCTGACTTGCAGAAGTAGGAAGTCTGCGGCAGATGTGCCCTGAGGCAGGAGAGGAAGCTGGGTGCACCAGCGGAGAAGCTGCCCTGGACAGGCAATGATCAGAGCGCTTCCTCAGGGCAGCCACTCCAACCGAATAATCAGCTCGCAGACATGATGCTAATAATTCAAAATGGGTCAGCTGAAATCAGTCCCAGGTGAGGTCGGGGCTTCTGAGCCCTCTGTCCTAGTGGATCCCAGAGTGGCAAATGAGACAGCCTCCAGATCAATCCAAGAGGGGTGGGCTGATTAAAGAGGAGCCTTTCCCGGGGTTTTGGGGGATGTGAATCACAGAGAATCCCCAGTCATCGGTCTCCTTCTGGTGGCTCTCATGGTGAAGTGTGGAGCTGTGGTGTGCTATGCCCCCTACATGGAGAGAGCAGCCTTCGGCAAGTGAGACGGAGAGATTCTCAACAGTGTTGGAAACCCAGGTTCCAGTGTCTCCCAAGGCCCAGCTACAGGACTGCCCTCCCCGCAGCTGGATGATGTGCGGAGCACCCCACCCCACCATTACTTCAATAAACTTCCCGTGGTCGCTTGATTGATTTCAATGTGCGTTCCAGTCACAACGAAGGAAACGTCAGAAACGAAGGGGAACCCTGGTTTAAAAAGATAGGGACAAGGAAAACAAGATAACAAAGGTCCAACCAACTGCCAGAAGGAACTGAGAATAACACCCCAGAGCCGTCGTTGATGAGAAAGTGGTATTTGCAAGATAACAAGTTCAAACTCAACGAAATTCTAACAACGAAAGTAGGTGACACCTAAGTCAGGGCCCATGGGTGGCTCTGACAGGAGTAACCATCCTTGCTGATCTGGGATATTAACCAGAGATTATAAATGATGAAGGTATTCTGCAAAACTGAAATTATTCTCTTCCACCAGATTTTGCTGTCCTGGCAGAACAAAGCTGCCCTGAGTCTTTGACCTAGTTTTATGTTCCATGGATTTCAGAGCCACCGGTTGGTATTTTTTTTAAACTGTTTTAGCATATTTTATGAAAATGATAGATGCATCCAGCAAACAATTCATTTTTTAACTATTAAACTTTTGTTTTACCATATACAAAATGCCTCTAGCTTTAGCAAAACTAAGACGCAGAAAACCACTCTTCTTTACTAACTCTTCATTTATAAAGCTGTGCCTGGTGTTTATGATGATGGAAGCATTAAATAGGGTCCCTGCCCTCTACTAGCTGCTTAGGAAGATTAATTCATCTGTTAAGGCAGGAATATAAATTATCATCTGTGATTAGACAGAAGTACTGATTTACAGCGTGGAGAAAGAGGACATGATTCAGACAGACCAAAGCACATCCCAGCTCTGCCGGTTTTTCCTGCCATTTATTAACTGCATGACCCTTGTACATTACTGAACATTATTAAATGGAATTTTTCTCATCTTTAAAATGTGGCTATTGAGACCTACCTCAGAGAATTGCTGTGATTAAATAAATAAATGCCACCTGTATAGGAATTCCATGAGAAGTAAACCTTGAAAAATAGATTGATATATTTGGTTCTAAGCTATGAAAAAACATTAGGATGAAGTAGAATAAACATTTAAACTGGCCAATGAAGGAGAACAAGCTCCAGGCCTCTGCACACAGATCCCCACCAAAAGCTTCCCTCCAAGCCCCCACCCTGTTCTTCCTCGGTCTGTAACCCTATTTTCTACTAGCCCTCTCACAAACCTTCCCAGCCAATGACGCTGTGGCTGCCTACTGTCTTAACATTCTCTGGCTTGTAATGTATCATGTAATCCTCCAATCAACTGTTTGTGTAAGGCACCGTTAATTGTCCCCATTTTATAGACAAGAAAACTGAGGCCCAGAGAAGTTAAAAAACTGCTCTGAAGTCCCTCAGCCCACCTGGAGTCCAAAGTTTGAACCCAGCAAGTTTCCCTCTGGCTGTGCCTTCTCAGCACACATTCTTTCAGTGGCTAACGCTCCACCAGTGGAATGCCAACCTAAAGAGGAATCTAGCAGGCAACTCGGTTCTTCTGCGTGTAGACACGTGACACCTGGGTACGTGGGAGGGAATGCATCTCCCAGGAGGTGACATGTGAGCCAAGACCTAGAAAGTACATCCAAACCATGAAAAACACCTATTGGGATCAGCAGGTGTTTCAACCAACAGTACCTAAACAGACCACTCCCAGCTCTGATCCCTAATTATTTCCCTAAATCAGGAAAGCACACTCAGCAACACTCTCTGAAATATACCTCAAATTCAGAGCCTGATTCTGTGTTACAAAATGTGTTTTGATTTGCACTAAAATAATAGTTGGTATGTGTTAATGACATTTCAAGAACAAGATTAATCATTAATATTATGACCAAGCAGAGTTCATCCTAGAACTGTAAGAACAGTTGAGTACTAGAAAATCTATTAACACAATACCATATCATTATGTTAAAAGACAAAAACCAAATGATCATATGAATGCATTTGACAAACGCATTTTGTCATGATCATATGAAGGTATTTGACAAATACCACTCTTAATTTTAAAAAGATCTCAGTAGTATTAGTAAGGCTACCAGCAAACCTATACTCTTACTGTACTTCAGGAAATGTGTTAAGCATTTCATACTGATTAGCTCATTAATCACTTAACAATACCCTATGAGTTAAGTACACTTACCACCAATTTTATAATGAACTGGATGAAGTTCAAAGAGTCAAAATAACCCTCTCAAGGTTAAACAACCAGGAAAGACCAAATATGAACACAAAGCCGTCTGACCTCCGAGCTCAAACACTTATCAAATCAGTAAGGATAAAAAAACTGAACAGGCACTTCACCAAAAAAAAAAAAAAAAAAAATACAAATGGTCCATAGTAATGAAAAAATGCTAAGTCTCACAAATTTTTTAAAATGCGAACTAAAAACATAATGGACCTATTCACCTGCTAAACATGTAAAAATTCTGTAGTACTGAGTGTTTCACACTATGTTCAGTGTAAGATGAGAGTATAAACGAGTATGGCATCGTAGGGGGCAATCTGACAGTACCCGCGCCATTTGTACCTGCTCATCCCGTTCACTAAGCAACCCCACTTATAGATTCACTGGCACAATTATGCAAAACTACTCGTACCTGAAATTTTCAGACACCCTTGTTACATAAATTTTACTACAGCCACATAATGGAACACCATTCAGGCATTCCAGAAAGAAAGAGGCACCTCTAGATGCAAACACACGAAAAGCAGTGCAGGATATGCTGTCAGGTGAAAAAGACAATGTAGCAAGTTGGATATCATTAAAATTCTTTTTTTTTTAAGATTTTATTTATTTATTTGTCAAAGAAAGAGGGAGAGAGCACAAGCTGGCAGAGTGGCAGGGAGAGGCAGAGAGAGAAGCAGGCTCCCCGCTGAGCAAGGAGCCTGATTAGGGACTTGATCCCAGGACACTGGGATCATGACCTGAGCTGAAGGCAGCCGCTTAACCGACCGAGCCACCCAAGCGTCCCGGATATCATTTAAATTCTAACTAAATATGCACGTGCCTAAAGATGTCCAGGAAAGTATTCACGAAAGTGCTAACTGTGGCCATCTCCAAGGCTGGAACTGCGAACGGCAGGACAAACAAGAACCTTTTTCATTTTATAGCCTTTTATACTACTTGACTTTTACCAGGAGCATGTACCCATTTTATCATAAAAAAATCTTTTTTAAAAAAAGAATGTATTTATTAATTTGTCAGAGAGATTGAGAGTATGCGTGCACAAGCATGGGGAGCAGGCGGCAGAGGGACAGGGAGAAGCAGGCTCCCCGCTGAGCAAGGAGCTTGACAGAGGACTCGATCCCAGGACCCTGGGATCATGACCTGAGCCGAAACTGACTGAGCCACCCTGGCACCCCTAAAAAAGTTTTTTTTTTTTAAGGTTTTATTTATTTATTTATTTGACACAGAGAGAGAGAGAGAGAGAGAGAGAGAGAGAGATCAGATCACAAGTAGGCAGAGAGGCAGGCAGAGAGAGAGGAGGAAGCAGGCTCCCTGCCGAGCAGAGAGCCCGATGCGGGCCTCGATCCCAGGACCCTGAGATCATGACCTGAGCCGAAAGCAGAGGCTTTAACCCACTGAGCCACCCAGGCGCCCCTAAAAGTTTTTAAATGATGGACGTGTGGGTAGCTCAGTCCGTTAAGCCTTGGACTCTTGATTTCGGCCTGTGCAAAAATGTATAATAAGCAGTTTCTGGTGAGATTTGTGCTCTGCTCCTGCCCCTTGACATCACGGGTCAGATTCATTTTGACCTAAATTTAAGTATTACCTGGTTTCCTTTTCAAGACACTAAGAAAATGTCCCTTCAAAGACAGAGGTAGTGATTCTCACAGATTATCCCAGGGAAAGCAAAGTTGAGCAACAGGGCCCAGCACACAGGTGACCCCGTGTACATTTTAACATCACCACCATCATCTACTTTCACAAATGAGACTTCCGAGGTTCATAACCAAAATAACTGATCCTTATTCACACTTGTAAGCTACTTCGCTTGTTAAAGAAATTTATTCTTTGCCAAAAGTAAGGGAAAAAAAGCTCTGGGAATTACAACTTCATGAGAAACATTTGGGATTGTGAAAAACAAGACAGAAGGACCAAAATGGAGTCACTTACGCTAAGCCCCATGTCACCAAACCGAGACCTGATGACAGTACCAGCTGTCCTAGACGTGGACTCTTAGCCCAGTCCATCAGGAATCACCCAGTCAGTGCCAGTGAGGCAAACCCCTGTCATTCCCTAAAAGAAAGTGACCCCGCGGCAATCAATCCCCTTTTGTGCGACACATAACTTCCTTGTTTTTGCTCCCTTCTGCCTACAAGTCTCTCTTTTGTACAGCTCCGTGGAGCTCCTACTATCTGATAGACTGGATGTTGCCCGATTTGAATAGATTTTTGCTCAAATAAACTCTTCAAGTTTTTAATATGCCTCAGTTTAGCTTTTAACAGGACTCACAGACTGCCTTTAAAACATATAATGACTTCTGCCTCAGAATTTCTATCCAGGGCGGGACACGCAGTGTGACTGTCTGGGGGCGGGACACGCAGCGTGACTCTGTCCAGTGTGACATGCAGTGTGACTCTGTCCAGGGGCAGGACACACAGTGTGACTCTGTCCAGGGCTGGAGATGTAATGTGACTCTGTCCAGTGTGACACGCAGTGTGACTCTGTCCAAGATGGGACACGCAGTGTGACTCTCCTACAGCTACGAAAACCATCCAAAAGACTTCAGTCCCACCAACTATATAGTTTAACATCAAGAATCCCTCCTAAAAGACGATTTTACTATAGAAAATTTTTGCTTTCATTGAACTTCAAACTTCATTGCCTTTGTGATATAACATAAACGTTTATTTTTTAATTCCTAAAAATATGACCCTAGATTATAACCTTTCTCATTATTCTAATTCCAAGAATAGCTCTTAATCTAAGAAATATACTTAAATTAACTCTCCCCTCATGTTAATGCACTGAAGAAAAGCAACACTCTAACAGGGCCAAAAGATCTGAAAAAAAAATGAAAAGACCAAATAAAATGGTAACTTGAGAGCAGCAGTTTATTTTTAAATTTTTTTTTAGATTTTTTTATTTATATTTTTGACAGAGAGAGAGACACAGTGAGAGAGGGAACACAAGCAGGGGGAGCGGGAGAGAAGAAGCAGGCTTCCTGCGGAGCAGGGAGCTGGACACAGGGCTCGATCCCAGGACCCTGGGATCATGACCTGAGCCGAAAGCAGACCCTTAACAACTAAGCCACCCAGGCGCCCCTATTTTTAGTTTTTTTAAGAAACTTATTTTTCTGGGCACCTGGGTGTCTCAGGGTTAAAGCTTCTGCCTTCGGCTCAGGTCATGATCTCAGGGTCCTGGGATCGAGTCCCGCATCGGGCTCTCTGCTCAGTGGGGAGCCTGCTTCCTCCTCTCTCTCTGCCTGCCTCTCTGCCTACTTGTAATCCCTCTCTGTCAAATAAATAAATAAAAATCTAAAAAAAAAAAAAAGAAGAAGCTTATTTTTCTTAGTAATCTCTACACCCAAAGTGAGGCTCAAACTCACGACCGTGAGATCAACAGTTACCTGTTCCTTCAACTGAGCCAGCCAGGAGTCCCAAAAGAAGTAGTTTATTTTTAGAAAGCCACCAAAGTACCTGTGGTAAGTTTAAGTTTTCAGCTTCTATTAAAAATATCACCCAGGAACCTGTTGGAACTCAGCTCTGGAAAAGACCTCATAGCAGAAAGCCATGTACCTTTTCTGAAATACCTTGTGTCTAGTATCCTGTTACTGTATGTTATGCAATGAGCATATTAAACTATCTACATCTGGGGCGCCTGGGTGGCTCAGTGGGTTAAAGCCGCTGCCTTTGGCTCAGGTCATGATCCCAGGGTCCTGGGATCGAGGCCCACATCGGGCTCTCTGCTCAGCGGGGAGCCTGCTTCCTCCTCTCTCCTCTCTCTCTGCCTGTCTCTCCGCCTACTTGTAATCTCTCTCTCTGTGTCAAATGAATAAAATATTAAAAAAAAAAAAACTATCTACGTCTGTTTTTAAATGGTAGCTACAACTTGGAATTGTTTTAAAATACCTAAGGCGAGGAGGGCCAGCTCTACCTTTTCTGATGAAGGTCAATAAAGATAACATTCGGGGTGCCTGGGTGGCTCAGTCGGTTAAGTGGCTGCCTTCGGCTCGTGATCCCAGGGTTCTGGGATCGAGCCCCACATCAGGCTCTCTGCTCGGTGGAGAGCCTGCTTCCCCCTCTCTCTCTGCCTGCCACTCTGCCTGCTTGTGTGTGCTCTCTCTCTCTCTGTCAAATAAATAAATCAAATCTTTAAAAAAAAATAATATTCATCCTTCCTTGAAACAGGTCTAACAACACAATTATTTACATTATTTGGTCTTTCAAATGAAAGGGTCTTTTTTTCTACCATTCTGAAAACAATATATACCATTAACCTATATTTCAGTTTTTTAGCAGTATAATTATATTGCCTTAGTAAAACAACTACAAAATCAACATTCTCCAGTTTTAGTAACTCAAAGCTGAAGATGGTAAAAGAAAGAGAAGATCCAGATTCACTTTCTGGTTTTCAGTTGTGTCATTAATTTTTTAAATATCAGAAAACATGGTCAAATGATTCGCTAGTATAAAACACACTGCTGGCTCTCAGAGACTCAGAACCCAGTAATAGTAACACTTCTTGCAATCAGCTCCTGGGAGCAGCTGGTCCAATCTGATGGGGATGGGGGGAGGGAGGCTGCATTTACACGCACCTGATTAAAATTAAAGGTTAAATTTTAAAGGCAGATCAATCTGTTTTCAAAATAACAGTCTAAGAATACAGCTTACAATCTAGGGGAGACCAAAGTTGTGTCTCTGACTTCATCTAAAAATCCAAAGGATGTTACATCTGAGAGAAATCTATCTCATCTCCCACAAATGCTGATACACTGTTATGTCAATCCAAGTTTAGGGTAGGAGAATTAGCTGTAGGAGAGACACAGAATTATGTACTCCGGCCAATTAAAATTCAGTGGGGATAAGGCACCTTTCCTGCATTCACTTCATGAATTACAACAACACAGTTCTATAGAAGATGGTTTAAGTATGTTGCCCAAGGTCACACAGCTGATAAGTGGTGCAGCCAAGATTCTAGACAGTGTCCGTCTGCCTCTGCCTCTGGCACCACTCCATGCCAAACCCATCACCGGCCCTCACTGACTATTTGATCAAGAAATGACAGAATGACCTCAAACCCAAGCTCTTCAGTTCTACACCATACTGTCCATTGTACTTAAGATAAACATCAGACAGTTAAAGTCTCTCATTGGAAACCTGATAGAATTACCTTTAAAGAAAGTTTAAACAAGCATCCAGAGTGACTTTGTTATACCCTGAAGACCCTTGATCCAACTATGGCCACTTTGCTCTGCCACCTCGGTCATCCACAAAATGCAAGACTCCGGAGAACCACTTTCTCCCAGAGTTCATGTCCACGCTCCTTCCAGCTTCCCCCCACTGGAATGCAGCATCCCAAGGTCAGGGAGCATCTGCTGCTGCCATTTCCAGGGCAACGGTCCCTGTACAGTGCCTGGCCAACATAACTACTCAATTGAACTTCCTCCCATCCCTTCCCACCTTCCTTCCCAACACTTTCCCCACACCCTCAAGTGCTTTTACAAAGCACTCCCAACATACTCCACTGAGCTGAAACCTGGATCTTCTCCAGGAACACCACCTCTCTTGGAAGGCCCTGCTCCCTGCACACAGCAGGACCAAAAGACAGCGAGGGACCCTCATGGCTCCCCACATGGGCACCGCACCACCACCTGGTACCCCATGCCCATGCGGGGGCGTCTCTGAGAGTCACAGATTCAGGGGCCCCTCCTGATAGGTCTCTGGCTCCATGCTCTTCACATTCCGGTTCTGCCATCACCATAGACAACTTCAGGGTCCAAGCCCGTCCTCACGTCTTCTTAGCCTCAGCCTCACCTGTAACCACACACCTGCTGGTCCTTCCCTCAGGAACCTGAAACCCCACTGTGCACATCTGGCCAAATCTCCCCATTCTCCTAGGACTCCCACTTCCTTACTTTGCATCCTGCTTTTTCTTTTCCCTCAATTCGTTAATTACAATGCTCACAGTTTAGGAGAGGGAATGCGATGTGTGAACAAACCACCACGGTATTAAATGATGTGTAAACAGCAGCCTGAGTACCTGCTCTATAGACAGGTGGCATCCAGAGAGAAAGAAAGGGCACTGAGGGGTAAGGAGACATGGTTGGGAGCGAGCTGTGGGAAGGCCTGGGAAGCGAAGCCTCTGGAGGGCTCCAAATGTGCACAGGCAGGTACCCAGCAGCGGCAGCAACGTGTGTCCCTGGGGCCTAGGGCCGGGCGGCCACCTGCCAACATTCCCCCTCTCCAGGGGGCACCGCTCACGGCCGTCTCTTCTCACGACATGCCAAAGTAGTAAAGTCAGGTTTGGGGTTTTGGTTTAACAGTTATTTGGCGAGGCATGTTTAATTTTCCTTTATGAGAACACTGCCATCTCCCACAGAGCACACCACTAGGGGCCCCGCGCACAGCAGCGCACAGGGAGCGCAGCGGAGCGGGGGAGAGCTTGGGGCCACTGCATCACGTGGACACCGCAGCGGCGATCTTACCCTAGTCTATAAAAGTGCTGGTCTGCCATGGATTTGGGGGCGGGGAGGTTGATCCTTCCTGTAGTTTGTGGAACAGGGACCTGATCTCTGATCATAATCAGAGAATGGCTGTGCCTTCTACCTACTCATGTCCCCTCTACAGGGCAGTGTCCAGTAACCAGGACCCACGAGGGCCCCAGTGGGCTCCAAGGGCCCCCCAAGCCATCTGCCAAGTCCCTCCACCACCGCAGGCGGGAAGAGTCTGAGGACAGCACCCTGGGAGCAGGAGGGGACAGCCTGCTCTGCGCCCCACCCTGTCCTGAACTGATCATGTTTTTACTACCCTTCTTTTCCCCCTTCCCTGGGGGGCTCGAAGAGAACTTTGATGAAAATGCAATTAAGTTCAAGAGATAACTGAATTTCTCACTGGCCTTGAGAGAGCCTATCAGCATTCCTGGGCCTAACAAAAAAGAACCAGGGACTCAACAATGCCCATGAATTGCAAGGGCTCTCTTTCCCACAGCACTCCAGGGACCCAAGAAGGGCGGCGCTTACAAGGGCCAGGAAATCAGCACTGCCTGAGGGTGACCGGAGGGGAGGGCAGAGGACGGGCGGAGATGGGCGCAGTGCTTCCTCTGCTCACTTGGTTTTACATGTAGAGAACCACAGGGGAGAAGTAGTCTGGGCACAGAGAACCAACAGGTGCATAAAGTGGCCTGGAACCACTTGCAGCCACCGGAGGGAGAAGCCCGGGGGCTGCGCTGGCATCTCAGAGAAGCTCTCCAGGTCCACCATCCACCCTCGCTTCTCGATCCCCCCGCCAGGGCCGGCCCCTCAGGGTTCATCCCGCTGCCTCAGCTGAACCGTCGGGCCCTTGATGTCGGCCTCATCCTGGGTGTCCCCTTTCCACCAAATTCTCCATGTCTAGCTTTGCAGCTACTTCGGATGCACCTCTCCACCCAGGCCGGGCTCCTGGCAGCCGTGTCTATGCAGGAGATGCCACTGGACAACAGGCTCACACTGTGAAACAAACTGGAGAGAATACTGTGTTGTGTTTTTCATGGATTATCTCCTGTCTAATCACTATGATAGTCGTGTGAAATACGTATTACTCCCATTTTATACCTGAAGAAACTGAGCTTTAGCAAGGTGACTAAGCCCCCGGGCCCCTCCCACACTTTTAATAAGTGGATATATGGGTAGCAGAGCTAGTATTCCAACCTAGGTCTCTCTGAATCCAGAGCCTCTTCTGCCTCCTCTGATAACAGAGACCCTGAGGCTGTGAAGGAATGGTACATTAAAGGCAGAAATAAATCCTGGCTTCAAGCCCCTGCTGCCCATGGCCGTGGACATCTGCTTACTCCAGGCCACAGGTACGGGATGCTGGGGCAAGGTGCAGAGCAGCAAGGCGGGAGGAAGGACTTCATGATAAAAACAGCTAGCTACTGCTCAGCGGGGAGCCTGCTTCCTCCTCTCTCTCTGCGCCTCTCTGCCTACTTGTGATCTCTCTCTGTCAAATAAATAAATAAAATCTTTAAAAAACAACAACAACAAAAACCCAGCTAGCTACTAGTGATAAGGCACAAACACTCACCTTGCTTTCCTGTTGAAACCACATTACAACCCCTAATGACCAGCCCCCTTTCTGTGAGCGTGCCTGCCCTACAAGAGTTGTAGGTTTCCTCCTTTTCCATTTGTGGGTATTACCGTATTCACCCCACCAAGTCAGTCACTGCCAGCTCCCCTGCTAGACCGTGAACTTCCAAAGGGCCATATCTTACTCTTCTTGCATGCCTCGCCCTGAATCTGGCATACAGTAGGGGGGCAGTAAATGTCTGCAGAATGAATTAGGAAATTAGTTCAAGGAATATGCTCCCGGTATGCATTATCTGGTGTTGGTAATGACCAAGCTTGAAATAAGCTTTCAAACTGAAGCTCATTTCAAAAATAAAATATAAATGTAAATATATTCATTTCAGCAAATTGGTCTGACAACATGAGAATGACCTCTTGAAAAAAAAAATAGGAGGGTTAAAAGCTCTCATCAAAGAACTTTAAAGAAAAAAACAATGAACACCAAGGCTACAAAATGTTTCCAGGACAAAACAAAAGGAAGCATATGTTCCCTGAATCAAGGAAGCATATGTTCCCCGAGTTGGAGTCAATAAAAGATCTGAACTTCTGTTATTTCACTATTATCTTGAGGACTAATCACTTTCTGGTTTTGGTGATTTTACTGAGTTTTTAATATATCATTTTACACAGTGGGTGTGTGAAATTTAAAGACTTAATTTCACCTCTGAATTACTCCAAATGCTAGTGCAGGGAAAATTAAAAAATTTTAGCTCTGTTAAAAATGCACTATAAAATCCAATGCTCATGTTATGGCTAAAAATTGAAGTGTGGCTAATTATCTACATGAGAAAAGAAAATTACCAAATTCATAATTTGGAGTTCCATTTTCACTTCTATTATAAGAAATAATTATGCATCAGAGCAAGTAACGCTCAACAGCAGTCCGGGAACCCAGTACTAAATAAAGCAATGCTCAACGCGAAGCCTTCGCCGACACCAACGGGCACGATGACCAGACAGCGGGTGCGCCCAAGCGAGCTAAGAATTCATAACTGATGATACAGGGAATGGTTTCATCGGGAGGAAGAAACTGCAGAACTTCAAGAAAAGCAGACTTCAAAAATTTTAGGGAGTCAGTTTATGAAAGATTAGAAAAATGGAGCCATGAAAATTAAATGCAACATAAAATCCTTGAATCAGCTAAGATAAAGAGAGAGGAACAGAGGCTACACCAAGACAAGGAAGGACACTGGACTCTATACAGATAACAGGACTGTGTCAAGGTTAAATTCCTTGAGTGTAGTATTATGCAAAAGAATGACCTTGTTCTTAGGAGACACAAATGAAGTATTCAGAATTCCTAAAAGATCCAGTGACAAAACAAAGTGTGGGTATGAGCTTGTGTACAGAAGGAAGGAGAAGGGCCTAAAAATGTGGCAAAATATGAACTGGGAAATCCAGAGAAAAGTGATCACTGAACATCTTCAAACTTTTCTATAAGCTTGACTTCTTTCAAAATAAAATCCTGGGGTTAAAACAAAATCAGAAAGAGTGTGGTCTGACTTCATACTGCAAGGCACTGTCTCAAGAGGAACAAAAAATTTCTTTTACTTTTTTTTTCCCCAATTCAGAGACAAAACCACAGAGGAAAACCATTATAATCTTCTTTCTAAAAACCCATAACATGCAAACAGTAAAAGGAGATGCCCCATATTAAAGGATGATATCAAAGAGTGTTATGACTCTCTAAGGCTTATTCATGACAGGCTAAGGCACAGCACTGAGGGTTTTATTGTTTTGTTTTAAACTATGTTCAGAAAATGGCTGACCTTAACTAACATTTCTGAGAGCCTAACAAACCACTCTGCTTTATAAAAACCATCTAGCTTAACCATTGTAACAAGCGGGATTATAGCTCTTATGATCCCAACCTGAAAGAAACTGAAAATAAGAAAGACTCTAAGGAAAATAACTTACGTGCAAATTCGCACAGTACAGTTGGTTTGAACTCAAGTCTGTGAAACCCCACACTCTAGAGTTTTTCCCATATAATATACTAGATGAACAGAGAAGCAACAGGACTGTTGTCTGTGTAAAGTTTTACTCTTCAAACATTTATCCAACAACTATGTCTACCACTACCATTAATTTTTAGTAATTGTAACAATAAATGGCATATCTTCATTATTCCACCAAGAATAACCTTCCAAAACACTCCAAACTGTCAATGTTAATTCTAATTCCATCAAAATTCCAAGAGATTATGTGTATTTTATGTTAATTTTATGTATGTTATGTATAATCACATAATAGCTTATGTGATTATAAAATAGATTATGTGTGACTTCTGTGTATTTATAAAAGACATACTGATAAGAAATGATTACTAAGAGTAGAAATGAGTTAAAAAAAGAACAAAAGTACTTCGTTTGTTCAAAAAAGGTACTATTTAAAACTAAGGCTGTGGGTAATCATATTGCATTATGTACATGTATGAAATCAATGCACCGCACATCTGAAACACACACAACGTTCTACGTCAACTATAGCTCAGTGAACAACAAATATAAAAAAATAAGTGACAAAATTAAGGTTATGGGGTGTTGTCCATACCAAAGGAAGATGCCAAGATACATTTATCTGGATTTCAGAAGACACCTGACAGTTTCAATCATGTTTTGTAGAAAGTAACCAATCTAATGCCCACCTGTGTTTGTTGCCATTCATCATCCCCTACTTTATGTCTTTCATCCCCGCACCTAGAGGGAAATGAGCTTAAGAAACCTTGAAACCTTTACAAACTCTTAAGATTCTAGGAAATTCATTTGAAAATGCTAAGTGACACATCTATTTATAGAAATGAAAACTGACGGGTTTGTGGGCAGGCACTGAAAACACATGAAGAGAGTTTAGCAGAAACAGTGTGGTGGAAGGTGTAAAAATAATCCTAAATAATGTATTTGTTAAACACTTTCTTAATGTAAACATCCCCTCATACTCCTGAACTATAATAGAAGAAATGTCTTGTTTGAATTACTACCTTTGAAATATTTATTTTTGCAAGATGCAGGAGGAATAGCAAAAGACAAAACCTCAAAGATTTAGAAAACTCAGGCAAAAGTTTAGAAATACATTGTAACATATTCTTTTCCACTTTGATTCCATCAACAGTGACTGAATACCTAGCACTACCGTAGTATATTATACAGCATTTGTTGTTGAAATCATTATTAAAAAATAGATGAATAAGAAACAAACTCTCATAGCACATAAACTTCTGGTTGATTTTACCTGGCTTATTTTATCCCCTAAATGATAGGTCTTATGTAAATTTTATAGTTCATTTCTGAAGAGAAAAAAGTATTTGTGAAATAAAACTCCATCAGAAAAAGACATGCTAAGAAATATTGTTAACTATCAAATATGAACTTCTACATTTTAAGTAGACATTTATTATTTTCAGGAAATGATACGTTCAAATAAATTGATGTGTACCTCAACTACTAAATTAAATTCCTTTTAGCCTTTAAGTTACAAAAAGAACTACAGGATTTCCTCCTCAAGATGGCTTAAGACTGTTTTTGTATTCTCCTTTGCCAGAAAAGTTTTAGAGAAACTTTTATAAAAAATAAGAATGTCAAAAAAATTATAGACAGGTAGATGATTAATAGGTCCCATTTCTTTTCTCCTTCTTAGATCACTGCTCTTTGTATCTAAGGTAGTAAAAACAATTTTATTTCCCTTGCCTGAAAGACTGAAGATGCATGTAAAATAATCAATGTCAAGATTCATTCTCACAACAAATTCCAGTGTTTTGTATTCATTCCTACAGTAACAATTTTTACTCCTTTTAAGTCTTATTGCTAGATATGACACAACTCCTGAGCTTGTTATCACCTTATTTTTCTTTAAATCAAATTGTTTCCTGTTGTTTTCATCGACATTTCCTACGCCTGTTGTTCTAGAAATAAGCACATCTGACTCTACTGTGGGTTTCTTTGCTGGCATTCCATCTTCTCTACATTTCCAGCCAAGTCCTACTGCGATACACTGGACACGGATTTAGTGGTAGTGGAGATACTAAAATAATGATGCTTCAGAGCTAACCTACACGCTAGAGCCCCTGACCCATCGACTGAGGTTAAGTTTGTCCTACAACAAACACTAAAGCAACTTGCCCAGATATACATGTCTCATGTCATACAGTTTGAGACAGAAAGGGAGATGATGTCTTCTAAGACTCCTGACTGTGTGAGGGTGGAAAGAATTTCACACCATGAAGACGAGATATCATACTACGGATTCTCTTATTACTCCCCTCTTATTTCCACCACTGCTCACAAAAGACTACATCCTTAAACTCCAACTCCATCACACTCGATGGCTCTACTCTGGGATCTCATCTGTTATCTTGCTGACATAAACATGATTCCTCATTCCACAAAAGTCATTACAAGCCACTCTTTGTTTGCAACATTTAAAATAAGTATCTCTTTAGATTACAAAAAGCTCAGGAGGATAAAGTAGACACTATCCCAATACAGCATATTTTCTCAATCCTGGTCTTTTTCCTCTTACACCTGGTCATACATAATAAGAATGAATTTTGGGCGCCTGGGTGGCTCAGTGGGTTAAAGCCGCTGCCTTCGGCTCAGGTCATGATCCCAGGGTCCTGGGATCGAGGCCCACATCGGGCTCTCTGCTCAGCGGGGAGCCTGCTTCCTCCTCTCTCCTCTCTCTCTGCCTGCCTCTCTGCCTACTTGTAATCTCTCTCTCTGTGTCAAGTGAATAAATAAAATCTTTAAAAAAAATAAGAATGAATTTTAACAGTAACTGCCGACAGATTAAAAATAAAACTTAACCATAACACACCTTTAATAATCCAGCACAGATGGAAATGAGGTAATTTTATTAAATAAATTACTCAATTGTATTATATAGACATCAGAAATGATCTGGTCGAAATGTTCATCTTGTGTTTTTCAACAACAACAAAAAATTCTAGTGTATTTAAAAGAAAGAGTAATTTTCTCACATCAAATATGGTAACACTCCAACTGTCCTCTACGGTCAGAGAAGAAGGCATGCCACAGAAATAAATTTTCCAAATCGTTCATCCACTTCAATGCCCAGACTCATTTTGCTTAGACCGTTGTGGACAGAAATGTTCTCAGCTGTGGCTGGTATTCCCCACCACTGCGGGTGGTACACAGTATTCGTGAATCTAGCTCAAGCACCTGTTAGTGCCTGAGATCTCTCAGTGACTCTATGTTAGGTTACTGAGCTATCTTCAGGAGAGTAGGAGCCTCAGGGCCAGTGACAAACGTAGAGCAATTCCCTCCTCTACTAGAGGGCCCCCTGAGGACAAGTTCCTGTATCTACATTTACAGACTTTTCCTGTCCCTTATGCGTTCCCTGTTCCGTGTCCCTCTCCCTATCGCTCATCCACCACTGTTTCTAGGATGTCCTTCACCCATCTTTACTGCTTCTGAACCGTGGCTGATCCATCCGGTAACCATGCCTATAATAACTGATCAAGAGCAGGAACAGGAATAGACAAATTGGGGTGAAAGTCTCCATTTAAAAAGGTGCATCAGTCTCAGTGCACAGGGTGGGTTTAAGGTGAGCCACGCAGAGGTTATTTCCAATTATGTCCTCATCTTGATTATATCAGATGGTTGGTTTTCGGGAAAAACGACCGACAAATAAACCATTACCCCACAGCAATTATTCTCTTCACGCCTTCTTGTCCAATACCACTATTACTTAAGAAATGTCACCATTAGAAAGCAAAATCCATAATATGATCTGACTTACCCGAGGCACGCCTTGTGAATCGGTTTATTACCGGAGCTAAAAGAAAAAAAGCAGAATAATATGATTACACGTTATTATACATATTATATACGTTAAATAGAGGAAAAATACAAATGAATAAGCAATGCAAGAAGAAATATCACAAATACATGAAGATTAAGTGTTTAAATTCACTAGTAGCCAAGAAATAGAAATTAAAATCAATATTTCACCTGGTAAATTAGTGCCCCACAAAACACCTGAAATTAAAAAAAATCTCAACTTACGTGCAGCTGAAACTACTTAACTGGGGGAATCTATGTGTAAATCCATATAATATCTTCGGAAAGAATTTGGCAATCACATCGAGGGCCATACAAGGTTCTTGTGTCCTCTAATAAAGTTATTCTACTTTTAGAGATTAATGCTACAGAAACACTACTAGAGAAAGAAAAATCAGTATGTCTTATAAAAGGAGATTTCAAAATGCAGCAAGTAACCCTAGCTAACAGAGTCGCTTAAAATGGGACAGGGAGGCCATAAAGGAAGAGGAATTTATTCACATCCTCGCTGGAAAAACCACAAACTTTTTTAAAGAAGCCCTTCAGCCAGCTGCACGCTCTCAGCTGGGACTTAACTTCCTTCTCATCAAGACACCCGAATCTTCACTCCTCACTTTAAAAGGAGCCAAAGCAGTAGAACAAGCTTCAACCCCTCATCTGCCTACTAACCCAACCAATCCCAGCTAACTTCTTTTCACTCCCTGTTTTGCATGGAGGACCTGAATGAGAACTACATTCTCAGCCCTTTGACTCTATAACCCTGACCTCTCCTTGGCTTCCTCGGAGCCAGGAACAACCTCAGATTCAGGTTCCTACCTGTATCTGTGCCTCCTCAATTGCAATTCTAATTGCTCCCAAAAAATGCTTGTTTGCTTAAATTTTCAGCACATTCTTTCTTGGTCAACAGTATACTTCTATTTAGCAGCATCATTTTTACAAAAAAAAAAAGTAAACAAAATGAAAAATGTTCATGTATACTGAAATCATTATTAAGTGAGTATATCTGTGGATATTGTCAGATTTAATAGTTACAGTTTTGATCATTTCTGTGCAACACAGAGGTTAAGGCCTCCAAATCTATATACTGAAGGCTGCAATTTTCTTTTTACTTAAAGATTTTATTTATTCATTTTGACAGAGAGAGATTACAAGTAGGCAGACAGGCAGGCAGAGAGAGGAGGAAGCAGGCTCCCTGCTGAGCAGAGAGCCCGATGCGGGCCTCGATCCCAGGACCCTGAGATCATGACCTGAGCCAAAGGCAGAGGCTTTAACCCACTGAGCCACCCAGGCACCCTGAAGGCTGCAATTTTAAGGTGGTGAGTGGAAGTGCACCACCTCTCACCTGGGAAGCCTCCCATGGGCCACTACCTAGACCCAACTCAGGTCTGTTGTTTCCTCCTGGTTTTGCTTACAATTATGTCAAGAAGGGAGGTTTTTAAAACTTTATTTCTTGAAGTAAGTGGGTAATGTAAGATTCATACTACACACAGAGAGGACATCATGTCCACAGTATAGTCAGTGGTAGAATGTCATTATATACCATAATACTGAATTTTAATACTTTGATACTTTGAAAACGGTAATTATAAAAATTGTTACACTATGGAAATAGGTCAAGTTAAAAAGGAAGACAAAGATTTTGTCTGCACTGTGGTTATACTATATGAAAAAAGGAGGATGCGTAAGAATGAGTATAGAAGAGGACTGTGTCAAATGTTTGACATTAATCCTTGCACTGTATTAAATACCCGTGTCACTGTATTACCGATGAGGACATTTTTACAGTAAAGCTCCGAGATCCTGATTTGCTCTAGATCACAAAGCCACTCTGCAACAGAGCTGGAAAATTTGAACCGAGACACCTCTAGTACCAAAATGCTGCCTCACAGAGAACAGAAAGCAAAAATACTGACTCCTGAAGTCACACGATGTTAAGTAAATATTTCCTTCCATATTGATTCCCACTGTTATCAAGGATTAATTTGGTGAGGTGAGTCACAAGCCAATTATTAAAATGCTATGGTTTACAGAAAATAGTATCTTTCAAACTGACCAAGAGATAAAATTGTTATTATTTATATACCAGAATAATTTAGCCATATATTTGCAAAGTGACAAATTACTTGTAGAAAACCTCGAATCGGGTAAATAGTATGTTATGTATAATCACCACATAAAAGGAAAAAAAACCCCTCCCATCAGTTTTCTTGAACACTTTCAAACCCCTTTTCCACAGCAACTTCAGAACCTAGTTGGAAGAGAGCCTCCCAGCAAGGTCCAAGGACAGGGAATGGAGAGGGTGCAAAGCACTTCACCACAAGAAAGCAGAGGAGATAGTGCAGGCTGACAAAGGCAGAGGAAGGCAGAAAACCTATCAGCCTTGGAGAAAAATTAGAACAGACATTCTCCTCCTGCCCTCTCCAGCCTCTCGAGACAATGAAATTACAGCGCAAGGAGCTTCTGGTCCAAAACGTTGGGAAGTCTTTGTTCTCTTGGGATCCCTTAGGTTTCCAAGTCTTTCGTACTTGGGTAAGGCAGAGGTTTTCAACACAAATGCCATCACCATCTCAAAGGTGTATTCTAATTTCTTGGGGGGGGGCAATCTTTTCAATTGTCACAGTTATTCAGAGGACGTCGCTGATATCTGGGACATCCTGAATCCCACTCCTGTATCCTGCACTGCTTTCAAATATCCCACTGGACATCTGGACATTCAAGTTGGCAAAAAAAAGTCAGTTTATTACCATCGGATCCTAGATCCTAATAGTGTTTATATATAAACACAGTTATTTTACACAGTTTTACATTAAATTTTCCACAGCACAGCTGCAACATAAATCCAAGGAATTTTGTGGGAGTTTTTTGTATTTAGTTTTGTTTGGCATTTTACTAACAGATATTCATCATTTCAAAAAATCAGGTCACTGCTCAAAGCCACTTAAGGTGTTTGAATCACCAGTATGATACACTTGATCAGATGACATTCGCAGCTTTTATATTCTTCGTGATTCCACACAGAAGTGGGAGAATCAAAACTACATTATGCCTTCCATGAACATACTCAAGTACACACCTACTGATAATACTGATCTGAAGCAAATCAGGATCTCTGAGCTTTACTGTAAAAATGTCCTCACCTTACTGACTATAAATTACTTTCCTTTATGCCACCTTTATACTTTTGCTAGAAGTTGTCTCAATGTTTAAATTGTGAGCAGACGGCTTATAGGACTATGGTTTCCACCTCCCAATAGTGAATGGGGTGTGGGGTTGGGCAGTTAAGGACAGGGGTGCACTAGGTAAGTGATTTGTAGTAGTCAAAGTAAACATTGGGTTTTGTGTTTTTTGGTTTTTTTTAAAGATGTTATTTATTTATTAGAGAGAAAGCACAAGCAGGAGGAGCGGCAGGTAGAGGGAGAGGGAGAGGGAGAGGCCGAGCAGGGAGCCTGATGCAGAACTCTATCCCAGGACACTGGGGTCGTGACCTGGGCCGAAGGCAGACGCTTAGCTGACTGAGCCACCCAGGCGCCTGGGTAAACACTGGTTTTGACAACAATTACCAAGAACTCAATCCCTTATACCCACAACCCTCCATACTCACTTGCAGGGATGAAGCATAGGTGTTCCCTGCACGAACTTTTGGCAAGCTAACAGTAACCTCCACAATTTCTCTAGATTTCTTTAGTCTACTGCCAAAATAGGGAAGAAGGTTGTGGAAGCCTTGCTGCGAAGAAAGTGATGAACATCTGGCTCCAGGGCACCTGTAACTCTGTCTCTCAGGAACTAAGTACAGAGAAGGGGAGCAGGCGGAAGGCAAGGAAGGACACCGCAGACATTCTGTACCCGAAAGGCTGCCACACAGGCAGGGCCACCACCTGGAGTCAGGGGGCCTGGGATGGATGGGGCCATGTTGCTGACTTAAATTACCAACTTTGAAAATAGGAAAAGTGAGACCTGCCTGCCTCCTTTCAGGGGGGTGTTAGGAAAGAATTTAAAAAGAACTTCAGGGTGCCTGGGTGGCTCAGTGGGTTAAAGCCTCTGCTTTCGGTTCAGGTCATGATCTCAGGGTCCTGGGATCGAGGCCCGCATCGGGCTCCCTGCTCAGCGAGGAGCCTGCTTCCTCCTCTCTCTCTGCCTGTCTCTCTGCCTCCTTGTGATCTCTCTCCCTCTGTTAAATAAATAAAATCTTTAAAAAAATAACAAAAATAACAAAATAAAAGAACTTCAGAAAAGAACTAAAAAAACGCCCCAAAACCCCAAAAAACTGAAGAACTTAAAAAAAGAAAAAAAAAAACCTTGAAAGTGCCTGTGAGCTATAAATTCTATTCAAATGTGAGAGATTGATGTTTATTTATTGTGAGCTAAGATGATCAGTTTTAATATTACCACTTTCAAAATATACTATGTAAGCAGCAGTATAAACACACACACACACAAAAAGGTTAACAGATGATGTTTTCAAATGTGACAAGTCAAATTTAGTTTTCCCAGACTCTCGGTTTCCACCTTCAGATTTTCCTGTCCTGTGGGTATTCTGTGTGTATTCACTTATACACATGCGCGCGCGCGCACACACACACACACACACACACACACACACACACACACTCTACTGGAGACTAGGAGAATACACAAGGAAAAAATAGGAAATGGTATTATCTGCCTGAAAAAACAAGCAAATATGATTTAAGAATATATTAAACATCTAACATTTTTAGGAGATCTTAGTGAATCCTCAAGGAAAAATACAGAAATATTTATACAGGTTTGACTTTCTCCCAAATGCCATCCCAGGGGATTACTGAGAAGCCTGTGTTCCTCTGAATATCTATCTACATGCTTGTCTAACCAGCGATTCCCTCCATTCCCAAACTACATTCCACCAGATTAGTCTTAATTCCTCTGCTCCCAGGAGACCCAGAAGTAGAGCCGATTCAAGCCTTCTTTCATCTCAGAGCGTCCTTACAAGAAAAATGCTCCATGATGTGATGTAACCTGAATGTGCCTCTCTATTCCTGGCAGCGAAAGAGCTTCCCACACCTGTGACTCAGGCCCCCACTGGTACCAGCAGGACCTGCTTATCTTCTCACCTCTTTATGCCTGGCAGACAAGCAGCGCTAAGTGAACACCTCAGCATGAATCAATAAACTGTGAAGTCAACAGAGTAAGTTTCCTTGTCCCAGTCATTTTTCTTGCTTTACTGAGCGTGGATGTGGGGTTCTGGACAGAACCCCAAAAATCTGGGTAAATTAGAAATGCCATATAAGACTAAAACAACTGAAATTCTATAAAAATAAAAGCAGTCAGGGCAACCCAGTAGGGTCCCCTCCCTCTTCAGGAGCTTTGTTTTGATTTGTTTGAAGATTTTATTTATTTGAGAGACAGAGATAGCAAGAGAGAGCACAAGCTGGGAGGAGAGGGAGAAGCAAGCTCCCCGCTGAGCAGGAAGCCTGATGTGGGGCTTGATCCCAGAACCCTGGGATCATGACCTGAGCAGAAGGCAGATGCTTAACTGACTGAGCCACCCAGGTGTCCCTCTTTGGGAGCTTTGTACTATCACTCAATAAACTTTGTACTATTGGTCAATAAACTCTGCTGCCCACCAAAACAACAACAACAAAACAAAAACAAAAACCCACAAAAAAACAAAAGCAGTCAATTAAAAGCATGATTCAATGAGTCTGGTCTTCAAAAAAAGCAAGCCAGGTTGAGAGCAGTGCGTACAGTTTGCCTCTCTGAGCATTAATATTGGGAAAGAAGCTCCAGGTTAAAGAAGTTAAGAGCTCTGAGGTATCTGTTTGATCATTAAACACACACACAATCACCACGTCTATACTGGAGCCACATTAGTGAAACAGACCTTTCACAGAAGTGTTCTATACCCCGAAGTGAGATGTACAGAGTAATCTTGGAGTCGACCAAATAATTAGCATCCCTATTCTATTAGTTGCCTTTTCTAGCAATAAACACTTTCTGAATCTGTTAACTGTCTAAATAAAAGATTCTAGAAAGTATGCAAATTGAGACCATGTTAGCTAATTTTTTTTTTTTAAGATTTTATTTATTTATTCAACAGAGAGAGATCACAAGTAGGCAGAGAGGCAGGCAGAGAGAGAGGAGGAGGCAGGCTCCCTGCGGAGCAGAGAGCCCGATGCGGGCCTCGATCCCAGGACCCTGGGATCATGACCTGAGCCGAAAGCAGAGGCTTTAACCCACTGAGCCACCCAGGCGCCCAGCTAATTATTTTTGACGCAGTAAACACTTAGCTCAGAATGAATTAAATTCTCTTATCCATGTGTTTCGAAAATTAAAAGTGAAGTAAGCTTCATCCTTGAACCAAGGAAGAATTAACTTTTTAAAAAGATAGCAAAAAAAAAGCAAACAAACACCACCACCTAACTGCTAATTAACCTAACAAGCATCATTTCAAATTCTGTTAGCCATATTTAATCCCTGACCCTGAAAAGGACCATTTACTTTCTATTTTTTTGTTGTTAAACGATGAGGAGTATTGACCTTTGTAAGTAATCAGAGATACTCTAGTTGCTGCTGTCCTTGCGAGCCTCTGCTTTGTTTCCAGATGGATGCGTGGTGCCCAAGAATCCACTGGGATCCGGCCGCTGGAGGGGCGGTGGGGGGCTAGGAAAGAGCCACAGTTGGAGGGTACTCTGCAGAGCTTCCCAGTCTTGGCCCTGAAGAGACACTATAAGCTGTGTTCTCTCAAAGTACTTGTGATCAGACATAATGAGAACTGCTGGAAAGGCAGGCATTTGGGGAACCAATTTTCTTCTTCCTTTCTGATTACATAGCATGAGGTCAGGTGTCCAAACCCGCATGGATGGACAGAGGCTGATGGAGTCGGATGACACAAAGACACTCAAGCTTTTAGAAAGTACCAGCTTGCAGGACCACTAAAAAGATGCACATTTTCATTCTTTCTATTCATAAACCAAACTCCTCAAAATAACACTGCTATTTTAAAATACCAATAAAATATTATTATTACACTAGGGGAAAAAAAAACCCCACACCTACTTGCTTTTGCTTATTCTCAACTTTTTAATTCATGAGAACTTTACTCAAAATGTCCTCTAAGGAAAAAAAGAAAATGGTTTTGGCCAGGAGAGTCCTGAGGTTGCTGAACTTACAGAACAACACAGAGAGTGGATGTAGTTACAATGCTGAGAGAAAGGATCCCAAATACTTTCAGGATTCTACAATGTGGGCTCAGGAGAGAAGTAAGATGTAAGAAGGGCCACTGTCAAAACTACATAAAGTCGATCTCTGCTTCTGTGCACACTGAAACAGCCTCTTCTTCCAGTTTTGTTTTGTTTGAGCGTGTGCGCACACATGCGAGAGCCAGGCGAGGAGGGAGGCCGATAATCCCAGCAGGCTCCCCACGTAGCCGGAACCCTCACACAGCGCTGGCCTCAGCACCCTGAGAGCATGACCTGGGCTGAAATCCAGGGTGGGATGCGCAACCGACTGAGCCACCCAGGGGCCCCCGGTCAACTGTGTGCAAAGGGCACATTCGTGGAGATGCCTGGTCTGTCGGTAAGAGTGAACAATCCAGACTGGACTACTACTACTAACATCAGGAAAGCCCAGAGTTACAAGACTTCAGAGTGTCACACATCCATAAAGTCACGACAAAAGAGATTCAGAAAAAGGTAATTAAGAAAAATAGAAGGGCTCTGAAATGGCGACCAACTGAGAAAACAATTCAGGGGATATGATTAAGGTTGGTCTAATCATAAAGGTATTTTACGAGCAAATACCTACATTCAATCCCTCCCCATAACTTCGCAGAAGGAAGATGCTGTTCTAGTCTCAGCTCAGATGCCCCTTCCGAAGCCTCTCTGTGAACACCCAGTTGAAAGTAGCTCCCTCCAGTTCCCCTCCAGACTCCTCCCAGGGGCACCTGGGTGGCTCCATCGGTTAAGCATCTGCTGCTGATCAAGTCATGATCTCAGGTCCTGGGCTGGAACCCTGAGCAGCATCGGCGTCGGGCTCTCTGCTCAGTGGAAAGTCCGCTTCTCCCTCTCCCTCTGCCCCTCCTCACCTTCAACTTGTGCTCTCTTCCTCTCTCAAATAATAAATAAAATCTTTAAAAAAAAAAAAAGAGTTCCTTCCAGAGCTATAAGTGGTATCTCAAGGGATTTAGGGAATTAGGTTTATTGTCAGCTTTCTTCTCCTTGGCCCCCAGTCTGCAAGTTCTGTGAAGGGAGGGTCCTTCCTTGTCTTCACTACTGTGTCCCCAGTGTCTAAAATACTGCTTGAAATATATCAGGTTCAAAACATATTAAACGAATCTTGCCAATGGCAATTAATACAATAGGGGTGCTTCCTGACAGCAATTATATGGACAAATATAACTGATACTCATACAAGTCTTAAATTCATGAAACCTGTAAATTAAAATACAGGACTGGGTGAAAATATAAAATAGACTTAGAAACCATAGAGCTTAACTGACTTTTGGCTTTTTGTACAAGTAGCAAAAAGCAACTCCATTTATGCCTCATAATTATGAAAATGTAACCCACATGTTAGTGTCCAACAGAAATAATTAAAAATTTCACAAGATAATCAGTGCATAAAACATGATACTTTTTACTTAAAATGTGGAAAAGAGGACTTCAAGAGATCCATGTTTCTAACTTTTTTAAAAATCAAGACGAACTTGACATACAATGAAATCCATAGGATGAAGGATTTTGACCAATGTGTACATCTACATAACCAACACTCCAATCAAGATATAAACATTTTGCCTAGGGCGCCTGGGTGGCTCAGTGGGTTAATGCCTCTGCTTTCGGCTCAGGTCATGATCTCAGGGTCCTGGGATCGAGGCCCGCATCGGGCTCCCTGCTCGGCGGGGAGCCTGCTTCCCCCCCTCTCTCTCTGCCTGCCTCTCTGCCTCCTTGTGATCTCTCTCCCTCTGTGAAATAAATAAAATAAAATCTATAAAAAAAATTTTTTTTAAACATTTTGCCTAGCTGGCTCAGTCGGTAGAATGTACAACTCTTAATCTTGGGGTTGTAAATTCAAGTCCCACGTTGGGTGTAGAGATTATTAAAAATTAAATCTTAAAAAAAGATACATAAACATTTCCAGCATCCTGAGAAAGTGTCCTGAGCCCCCTTACACAGTCAATCCCCACTAACCCACAGGAAGCTACTGTTAGGATCTCTATCACCACAGTTTAGCTTTGCCTTTCTTTGAATTTCATACAAACGTGAGATTCATTCTAGCTGTTGAGAGGATCAATAGTTTGTTCTTTCTTATTGCTGAGGGTATTCCATTGCATAAATATATCACAATTTGTTTACCCATTCTCTTGTTGATGGGCACTTGGGCTGTTTCCAGTTTGGGTCATTTTGAATAAAGTGTCTATAAATATTTATATACAAGCCTTTTTGCGAACATATGTGTTTATTTCTCTTGAGTAAATGCCTGGAGTGGGATTGCTGGGTCATAGGTGGGAAATGTTTAACTTTATAAAAACCCACAGTTTTCCTAAGCGTTTGTACCACTCTCACAGGCAATATATGAGAGTTCTACGCACTCCACATCTTATTTTAGCCATTCTTGTGTGTGCCGAACGGTGTCTCATTGTGGTTTTCACTTTCATATCCTTGATAACTAAAAATACTGAGCACCATCCTATGTGCTTACTGGCCATTCTGATGTCTTCTTCATTGAACTAGATAAGTCTTTTACTCAGTTTGATTGGAGTTTTTCATTACTGACTTTTAACAGTTCCTTTTTCAGTAATGACATGTTTTCAGCAATGACATGATAGAATATCTAACAGAAAAAAATCCTAGTTGTAAGAACAAAAATGGTAAGTTACTTAGAAATAAAACTAAGACAGGAAAATCCTTTATGGAGAAAATTAAAGAAAGACTGAATAAATGGAGCTCTATCGTGTTCATGGAAAGTTTAAGACTCAATGTCATTAAAATGTCTTTTCTCTCCAAATCTGTTTATAAATCAAGTGTAATTCCAATAAAACTGCCAATAAAATTTTCACAAAACTAAAAAAGCTTATCCTAAAAGGCCTATGTAATATTAAAAACCTAAGAATAAACAATTCTGAAAAAAAAGAAGGTGAGAGTTACCCTCCTTGCCATATATGAAGACCATATAAGGTCATATTAATCTTAATTAGGTAAAGAGGTATTGATGAAGGATAGAAAAAACAACAGAATAGAGATATTAAGTACATTCACAAAGAACATATGGAAAATTGATACTTAAAAATCAGTGGAGGAAAAAGACAATAAATGATGCATATACTTTAAAAAATAAAATGAAATTCCCCTCTCGAACCATACACAGAAATATATTATCAATGGGTTAAAACCTTAAGTATGAAACTCAACTTAAAATTTAGAAATTAAGAAACTTAAAATTAGGAAATTCTGTCCAACCAAAATTACCATAAACAAACTGAAAAGATAACCCAAGGCTGGAAGAAGAATTTTCCAATCCATGTTATTACCAAGAGAAGATTAATAACCAGAATATTAATAAGAAGAAAGAAAAAGAAAGGAGGGAAGGAAAGAAATCCTACAAATCAGTAAGAAAAACACCGTAAGTTGGATAAGAAAAATGGCACAGAAAAAAATTTCCACAGAAGACAAACTACAAATATGGTCAATGAACATAAAAAGATGCTCAGTGTTACTGGTAATCAGGAAAAAGCAAATTCAATTGACGATGACACTCTATCTAACATCCAACTTATTGGCAAAGCTTGTTAAAATCTGACAACAGCAAATGTTGGCTTTAATGTGAGAGTCCCAGGAACTCTTACACTCTGCTGAGAAGGTGAAGTAGTTTAACAACTTTATGGAGCGAAATGGCAGTATGAGGGGCTGTTACAGCTATGTACCCCTTACAACCAGACTTTCCACACTTGGGTATATATCCTAGAGCAGCAGTTCTCAAACTTTTTGGTCTCAAAACTTCTGTCCATTCTTAAAAATTATTTGCTTTTATGGGTCATAGCCATTGCGATTTGTTGTATTAGAAATTAAAATGGATAAATTAGAACAATGTTTCATTTAAAACTACCAACAACAAAACAATGCATGGTATTATAAATGACATATTTTTAGAGAAAATAACTATACTTTCCAAAACAAGCAAAATTTAGTAAAAAGAATGACTGTTTTACTTTTTTGCAAATCTAATATAATGGAAGAAAACTAGGTTCTCAGATCTGCTTCTACTTTCAGATGTGTTGCAATATCATGTATCATGTACCCTCTAAAAAACTTTACCACACACACTTATGACAGAATGAGAAGGGGAAAAGGGCAAAGAACACTGTTGTTGTTGTTATACTTTTCACCCTAAAGACTCCCTGAAAAAGTCTAGGATTGGGAGGGAATGATCCTTCAAGGGATCCCGAGATCACACATTGAAAACCATCTTTAAAATTCTAGTACATGTGTGTAACACACACACACACACACACAAAATGTTCGCTACAGCACTGTAATTTGTTTCCAACAAATTGGAAATACCCAATTTATCAGAGAGTAGATAAAGCTTCTCTTCATACAAAGGTATACTACATAGCAATCTAAAATAAATTGACTAAAGCTACATGAATCAATGGAACATCATCTCAAAAACTGNCAGGGAGCCTGCTTCCTCCTCTCTCTCTGCCTGCCTCTCTGCCTACTTGTGATCTCTCTCTCTCTGTCAAATAAATAAATAAAATCTTTAAAAAAATAAAAAAATAAAAAAAATAAAGTAGAAAGTTCTAATTTACGTAAATGAAACTTTTAAAAGTGACATAATTCATACAAACTTTGAAAATATGCAGAACAGGGGCACCTGGGTGGCTCAGTCGCTTAAGCATCTGACTCTTGATTTTGGCTCAGGTCATGATCTCAGGGTCTTGAGATAGAGCCCTGTGATGGGCTCCTTGCTGGCTGGGAAGCCTGCTGGGGATANCCCCCCCGCGCCCCCCGCCCCCGCCTCTCCCAACCCTTGTGCGCATGCTCGCTCGCTCTCTCTCAAAAAAACAAAAATAAAACATTAAAAAATGTTAAAATTTGTAAAACCTAGGAGATGACTTAGGTGAGTGTTCCTTAGTCTCTGTTCCTTTCTGTATAATGGAAATATCTCACAATAAACAAAGGGAAATAAACAGTTCTGTTCCAGTGTTGGCAGATAAAAATCTCTCAAATATGTTCTGACACTATCAGATAAATTCCCATTGTATTTTTTTAACTTTATCTTTAAAATATTAAAAACTAGATATTTAAGGTATACAACTTGATGTTTTGATATGTATGTTTTGAAAAGATCACCACAGTCAAGCTAAATGACTTCGCCATCACCTTTATGTAGTTACCCTTGTGTGTGTGAAGATTTAATTTAACACCTATCCTCCCAGCCAATTTCAAGTATATAACACAGTACTCGTAGCTAGCATCAGGATGCTGTTCTTCGGATCTCCAGAACCCTTTCATCTTGCATTAACTGAAACTTTGTATCTTTTTGATGCTAAACGTACTCTTAAAATATTTTTCCAACAAATATTGGAATATTATCATAATAATTCATAGTATTATGAATCAAAAGCCTTGTCGATAAACTTTCATTAGTGACCGTCTAAGAAATCAAAGACCTGTGAACAACTCCATGGAGAAACAAAAGTATCTAAAAGGACGGTCTTTTTTTCCTTCTAAAAATACATAGGGATAGAAATGTGTAGTGGAGCAAGTAGAGAATTCTGAGTTTTTAGCATAAAACAGCATTGTAATGTAAAACTTCAGGAGGTAGAAATCTGTCCCACCATGAGCTTACTTTCACAAATATTATGACATGAGGAAATGGCGACAAGCTGTCAATTTAATACAACTATTTTTTCCAATTAATTTATATTTCAGGCACATATTTGTATTTTTACTATAAGCATCTGCCTCATTTAAATAAAAGGACTATTTTCAAGACTCCTACCTACATTTTACTAATATCTTTTAAAATGACTTGTGAATACTTAAATGAAACCATAAACATAGGAGCTTCTGCACACACGAATTTATTTATTCTGCCAGTTAAACGTGGATTCCCAAGGGGGGGGAAGGTGCGAAAACAGAGCAAAGCTTTATGCCATTGCTCTTTTAATTTTTTTTTTTTAAAGTCGGACTATTTACCTTGCATTTCAAATGGAATTCAAGAAGGGCTTGAGATTTAAAGGAGCACAGGCTTATTAAAGTTTGAAACACTTAGCTAAATGATCTAAAGACTTTACTTTCATACGTTTCATTAATAGTTTTTTTTAAAGTACCATGACAATACCACCTTGAAAGCAATCTCTAGATTCTTACACTTCCAATCAAACTTCATTTTGAGTGTCATGTTTTCACTGACTTTTTTTAAAAGATTTTATTTTTTTAAGATAATCTTAAGATAATCTTTTTTAAGAAAAATTAAGAATTTTAAGAAATTTTAAGAAAAAGATTTTAAAATCTTCTAATTTTAAGATAATCTTTTTTTAAGATTTTATTTTTAAGATTTTATTTTTAAGATTTTATTTTGTCAGAGAGAGAGCACAGTGGGAGAAGCAGGAGAGGGAGAAGCAGGCTCCCCGCTGAGTGGAGAGCCCGATATGGGGCTTGATCCCAGGACCCCGGGATCACGGCCAGAGTTGAAGGTAGCCGCTAAACCAACTGAGCCACCAGACGTTCCTGTCACTGACTTCCAAAACTCGCCCGTCTCTCCTTTGCTCTCCCTCTCTCTCTTTAACAAACCTATATATACAACGCTTAGTATATGCCAAACACTGTTATCCCATTTAATTCATACAACAACCCTCTCTGGTAGGTACTATCATTATTCCCTTTTCATGGAGAAAGAAACTGAGACAGATGGCAAAGTAACTTTCTCAAGGTGCCAAAAGTTATCCATGGCAGAGCCAGGATTCAGATCCAGAATCCGTGCCAAAGTCAGTCCTATTTTTTTTAAGTTTCCACTGTTTCTGATTTTTCATGTCACTACCTTAAATTTTCAGCAACTAAACACCATCTACTTGTTTTCCATAAACTACTGAGCTTAACAAACGTGAGGGTTTAACAAGGGCTCCTGACCACAGTTTCTCACATTAGCGGACGGGGGAAAGCATGACACTGGAGCACAGGGAGGGGCTGAAGCAGAAGATCGCATTTTCAGCTGAGGACAAGATTATCCAGAGCGTGTAAGTGGAGATGGCTGGTAAGCAGGCAGACACAGGGGTCTGAATCTCAAAGACAGGGGAGGTCTGGGCTGGCGCTGGGGGGAAAGACAAAGGGCAAGTGAGCCTTGGGGGCTGGGTAGGATTCAAAGGCAGTAGGAATGACGACGGAAGACCATGAGATTTAAAAAAAAAAAGGACAAAGCAGGTTCAGGGCCACAGACAAGTTTCGGATTTAGCATGGGGCTCATATAAAGCAGAAGCAGCTACATGGAAGTCTGGGCGGGTCAGAACGTGTCCTCAGTGAGAAACATTCTATCAGAGGGGCGCCTGGGTGGCTCCGTCGCTTAAGCAGCTGCCTCCTGATTTTGGCTCAGGTCGTATCTCAGGGTCGTGAAGCAGGGAGTGTGCTTGAGAGTCTTTCCCTCTGCCTCTCCCCCCTACCCTGCTCTTTCTTTCTTTCTCCCTAAAATAAATCTTTAAAACACAAGAAGCACTCTGTTAGAAATCCTCTGTGCCTATGCTCTTCTGCATTTTGCAGAATGACCAAATATCAGGCCAATATAGGATAAAGCCTCATTTTTCATATAAAAAAGTATAAATCTATGAGACTGAAGATAGGCTAAGGCGTTTCCATTTCATGAAAGCATTTTAAAGTGTATGAATGTAATGGATTATTAGGAGACTATTTTAAATGTTTACATGCTTTCAGAACATTTCAATCACTCCAGAAATTTACATTTACAGACATTTACAGTTATGACACATTTAATTTTCAACTGAGGTTAATTTAAGGTACCCTGGAGCACGAACTGTGGGCAGGAAAGCTTTGGAGGGAGAGAGCGTATGCCTACATATTCCCACCTGCCTGTGGTGAAGACACATCCCGTGTGCGAAGCTTACGCTGACGTACAGGGCACATTCGTCCTGCCGTATGGGTGGCATTAGTACCAACCAGAGGATCTTGTGAAGATTACTGGTAGGGTGAAACGACAGTTAACCTCTGGAGAAAGAGTGGGATTTGGCAGAATGTTAAGGAAAGAGGACTGGGCACTAAGAACCAAGAAAATAACTCACACAAGAGTATTTGTGAATTCATTGAGCCCCTTACCACATGCCTCTAAAGGCTGTTTCATCTACTATGTAGTGAATATCTGTAAAAGACTTGCCCTTCTTTTATGTCTTTCTACAGTTAAAATTTATTTAGTAGGTAATACAGTATATCATAACAATTGTATCAATACATCATAAACATTTTTTCAAAAGTTACCAAAAAGGAGATCTTGAAAAGTCTCCCTCCTAACCAACTATCATCTCTCAAGCTGTCCCTCCTGAGATCCTCTATAAAAGCGCATTTCTTTAAACTGTTTAAACTTTAATTTTCTTCTAATTTTGATTGGCATTTCCATGATTTAGTGATTCTGAACTAAACACCTGTAATAGGACAGGATTCTCTTTGTCACATCCCCCCAAAAACAAGTACTCTACAATCTAGGCTGGATTTCGAGATGTGGACAGGAATACAGATTTAAAAGAAAAAGCCTGGATCTTACCTTATTTCCTTTTTATAAGATAAGATTTTCCCCTTTATTCTGCTAAACTTCTGTTAAGTCAATTAACTTAGCTAATGAGTGTGTATTAAAACACACACACACACACCCCTACCTACCTGCATGTCCTTTATAATCTAGCAGCTTAAATCAGGAAAGCAAAGTTGATTATAGCCACCTTATGTATTAACAGACTATTGAGTTAAGTTGTTGGTCTCCAAAATGGTTCATGTACCCCAAGGCAGAGCATAAGGCAATCTTTGGCATGCAGGAAAAAATTAGAACTTGTTTACAATTACTTTTTACTTCCTCCTTTCAGAGTTTATATTGCTGGGGGCTTCATCATATACGAAATAAGCTAATATAAGGGTACATGTCTAACATTTGTAAAGACATATATTGGGTGTGCAAACTCAAATATCTTCTGCTAGTGAAGGCACATAATTCAAAAAGTTTTGAGAATTAAACAGCTCAGTATATCAGGTGTTCATTTCTAAAAATAAATACTTTATCAAGTTTCTAAAGTATACGAAGAGCTAATTTGAGTAAAACAGAGAAAACAAATTGTAAAAGAGACAGATCAGTACGTGGCTAGGCTGTGAACTTTTAGAGGCAAAAGGAGAGAGCTTATTTTTGGATATGGGGTTCTTTTTAACCATATTCCTGCGATGAGAGTTACTGAAAATGAAGTGTACCACAATTAAGGAGATGGGTTCTGAACGCAGGGTCAGGTTCATATCAGGACTCCATCCCTTACTGGGGGAGGGCGAAATGGCACATGTATAAATGGCCCTGTTCAGCGTCTGGCACTTAAGCCACCAAAAATGTTAACGATTATCATTAAATAAAAGGAGCATCATTTAACAAACACTAGCTTTCTACAGTAACTGAAATGAAACAGCTGAGTCATGTTTTAATTCAGCTTCACCTTTTGGAAAGATGCTTTTTGGGTCCAACTGAAATGTATTTAAACACATGGAAGCTTTTCGCCTTCTTTTTTATATTAAAAAATTCCCTCAACATCACTCCCATGAACTATTTTGTCTTGGAACAGCTAATGTAAATTAAACACTGTCAGGCCCTAGCCAAACGGATACGGGAATAACTGTATACAGTATATCTTCTTGGCTTCACTTTTATGTGGAACATGTGTTTATATTTTGACCTTTTGTCTTTTTTTAAAATGCAGAAACATTTTTAAACAGCAGCAACTGGAATGATTTTTTTTTAAGTTTCCAAACATATTAAGTTACACATGGCAGTGCCTATTGCTGAAACATTTATAAATGTTACACCAACTGTGTTTATAGTTCTGATTTTTTTTAGACTGTTTTGTTTTCATATAAGCCATGACCTAAAAGATTTAGCTCAAATTCTTTCCACAAAATAATTACATAATGGAACAGTCTCAGTCATTTTGAATTTCCGAAATACAAAACTCGCTCCCATAAAATAAACATAGTGATCAGCATCATAATGAGGTTTCTATATGGGGTTTTTTTTTTCACTATTTCATAATTCTTTTTTTTTTTAAAGATTTTATTTATTTATTTGACAGAGAGAGGTTACAAGTAGGCAGAGGCAGGCAGAGAGGAGGAAGCAGGTTCCCTGAGATCATGACCCGAGCCGAAGGCAGAGGCTTTAACCCACTGAGCCACCCAGGCGCCCCAGGTTTTTTTACTATTTCACCCATACCTAAGTGGTATGGGTGAAACCAAAAGGACTATAAGAATAGCACCAAGAACATAATGATAATCCATCCAACTCAGAAAATTCACTGCACTTGTTTTCTTTCCCATTGTCTGTCTTTAAGCAATTGGCATAAAAATAAAGTCTGTTAGATTTCACTGCAATGAAAAAAAAATCAAAGAACAAAAAAAGTGGTAATTCTGAAGGTAAGAGTACAAAAGTATTTCTCCTTAACCTAGGCTTTTAAACCTTAACTACCACCTTGATGGAAGACAGAAAGAATTTATATGTAAATTAATATAAATAATGTAAGGGTTAGTTAGTTCTATGAACAAAGAAGATCAAAATCAACTAAACTGGGGCAAGGAGCTTCCAGGGCTCTCAACAGGCCCATCTGTAAAATGAAATAGATTACATGTCTTATCTAGAAGACAGTACCTGACAGAAGGATTGTTTCTTAAGGCCAGAGATGATAAACTTAAGAGAATAATCATTTCTTTTTTCTTAAAAAAAAAAAAAAGGAAGGAGTTGGCACCCCATCAATATTTCTGCAGGGAGTAAATGAGTGAATGAATGAGCACAGCATCCTACCTTCAACTTTCACACATCCCTTCTGCTAACAGGCCACCCCAGGTCCCAGTCCCTTGCTGGTATCAACAGTGTAGACACTACTCAGGTAGACCCTGCAGCCAGTCAAACTCCACTGAGTCCCAACCTCCACCACAGGCTTTTCTCTAATTGCTACTACTCTCATTAAATGACTTCCTTAATGGGTCACAAATAAGCTTCTCATTGAGGAATTCAAAGGTCTCTTGTTGGTATTGACACAGCTGAAAAAGAAACACATTTGCTTTTCTCGAGGCAGCTAGGAACAAAATCTTGACAGCTGGAAATTTACTGGAACCCAGGAAATGAGATTTGCAACAATAACAACCATTACATATGTACTCCATCCCACCCAGATATAGCACATCACTGTATGTTCAACCTCAAATGGAAAGCTTGTGACTGTCTTACATTAGATAATGGTCGAAAAGGTTTGATTTTGAAGACAGGTAGACAAATTAAAGTATCCTTCACTTTTTGTTCAGGTGTTTTTATTCTTTGCTCTCTTCAAAGTATAAATTAGACAAAGAACCTTCCACAAGTCCCAAATGATGTTACTCCTCTCTTCCTCCCTCTCTCTTCCCCAAGCCTAAAGCTAACAGATGGGTAAGAGTTCGAGAAAGGACACTATTTCAAGTCCTTTGATTTCCCTAAGGTATTCACTTAATACTACTATTAAAATGAATAATGTTCTTCACTGTTCTACTTTGAAAATCACAATTACCATCTAAACTAAAAAACATTTTTTAAATCTTCTCTATTATTGTTTTATGCTCATGATTAAAATAATGGCTTCAACATTTTAGCCACTGTCATGAATGATGTGATTCCCATTTCAGGAGGATTCAAACCTACCATATAAGTTTAAAACTTACCATGTAAATTTATAATAGCCAAAGACCATAAAGTCTCGCTAATTATAAAATTCTGTAGCTCTTAGCTACAAATTAGGAGCTGAAAGGATGTGGGTTTTATTGCTGTGCAACATAACTTCGCATTAAATCCTAAGTGGGAAATGCCACGTAAGCTCATTTCCTACTTCATTTCTCTAAAAAGTGCAAACACTAGATTCATTTCCACAAAATAACAATGAAATCGCTATTCTGCAAGAAGTTTACACTTCTGAAAGATTTCACGTTAATGAGATCATTTGTCTTACACGGAAACAATGCTGGCTATGTGCACTGATCCTGAGGCCCCTATAAATATTAATCCACTTATCCTCTAACAACTTTATGAGGTAAGGACTATTAGTAGGATAATATGTCAATACGCCCAGCACAGTCCTTCATACATGAACTGAATGTTGCCTGACTTTCATAAACATTTTCAAACCAATGAAATGTACTGAAGAGGTGGATGAAGAGCTAACAATTGGCTGCTTTGTCTCATAATCATCTCTAGTAGCCGCTGAGAAAGCAGGTTCTTAAGGAAGAACACAGAGATAAAAGGGAGCCTAATAAATCAGCCAAAGGAGCACTTCACTAGAGCTAGGATTACTCTCCACAAGTTCCTGCCATCAGACCAAGAAGTCATTCGGTCAAAGTGTTTTGTACTCCATTTTGGGCACAGTGAAGAACATTCTCACAGCAGAATCTTAGGGAGCCAATCTAGCTATTGCCTGGACTCCTTTTACCAACTCATTTCAGGAAGACCACATAAACCACTTCAGACAGCTGAACTTCTGAGCTCTACTCTTCAGGTTACAATGAAGCTTAGTTCTTCTGATTCTGTAGCAGAGATACAGAGAGAAAGAATAATTTGCTCATAATCCTCTAAGAAAACTTCTTAGACACGTGACTATTCTTTCAACCACTCCTACAGCAACCATTTCTTCTCATGAAAGAAATTTGTTGTCTTTATTTCCTCCTACTACCACCACCAGCTCTAACTGGCCGATATTTCGTATGATGTTAAGGATCTCTTATAAATCCCCCATAGTCCCTTTTAAACTATGAAAAAAATCATAGATAGATACGATTTTCCAACAAAGATTTGACATAGGTCAGAGTTAAGAGGATTAAGTCATAGTTTGTACACGGTGAATTTCTATTTATATATCTTGACATGCGTGCTTTATAAGATATTCTAAATTTCGGACAAATCCACTTTGAACTCTAGATTTTTCTTCCACAGTATGGAAAATCAGTTCTTCTGTATTTTATATACAGTAGTTACTTTTTCTTCCAGTTTGATTGCTCTTCATGTACCCACATGTAATTTTTTTCTGACCACTTGTCAATTTATAGGGGTAATTTGGAATTTAATTTACTTCATTTTATCATTTCAGCAATTTCACTGAAGCAATTATTGAGCAACACAAGGTCTCACAATGATGCCTGCACAAAACCATTAATTACCATAGATTTCACTCCAAATTAGTACTGATCCAACTCTTTGGCCTGCAGTTAACCCTTTTAATATATTCTAAGCCTAGGGACACTACCCCTTCAGAAGCAACAGTTCATGCTTTATTTGCTTTCCCATGGATGGGGAAGAGGGAGGCAGTGTCCACTATAGTCCCTTTCAAAACTTAAAGAGTTCCCTGGAAGGGTTATTACCATACGTCATTATCATTCTAATACCTAACGGCTGTCCTTTTAACCAGAATTGATAGCAAACTGAAAGGAATAGAAGTAATAAAATTAGAAAACAGGAAAGAAATGGGACAGCTACCCGTGGCGAAAGGGACTCTTTCCAAAGGTAGGAAGGAAGGAAAGATTACCTTCACCCATCTGACCATTTGGCCCAGTACTATCAATGGTCATGCTACCAGAACCCTAGTTTACTTATTTGATTTCACCACCACAGTGAGGTCAAGGTCATTTGTTTGATCCCAACATGAGTCAAATGGGCAGCAGTCTCATGGTCAAAACTTTGCCCAACCTCTCATAAATACCATCACTTGTCTTAAAGGGATTCATGAGAGTGGGTACAAACCAATCCATGCAAATTCATCACTCTTAGTAGAAAAATAACCAGGGAAATCTGATCTGTGAGTCAGCCCTTTGGACAATTTCATTTAGGATGAACTCTGTGATGGTCCTGGATCGGACAGATGTGAGTAAGAAACCAAGTTCTGCTACTTACTAGTTCTGTGTGTAATCCTGGACAAGTTCATTTTTCGGAGCCTTATAGATAAAACACATCAAGGGTCTCAGGTAGAGTTCGACACAAAAGGGATGCTCAAGTGATGCTGGCGCCAGCCCCTCCCAAAAATAAAACCTGAGAGTTAAGAGCAGAGGGATGGAGCCAGGCTCTGAAACACCCCTGTGTTTCAGTCCTGGTTTGGTAGCACACTAGCTATGAAACACTGGGCAAGGGACAGCCTCGTCCTTCTCATACAGCTGGGATAATGAGTCAGAGTGTTTAGATAATGCCTAGCACACGGCAAATGTCAATAAACAGTGGCCACCTTTTTTAAATGTTGGTAAGACAAAGACATTACTATCATCACTATCTGTTGATCAGTGTTTCTCATGGTGTGGTCAGGGAACTATGAATATCAGAATGACCTGGGATGTCTGTTAAAAAAAAAAGGCCCCATGTCCCACCTCCCCGACCTATTCAAAAAAGCTCTCCAAGGGCGCCTGGGTGGCTCAGTGGGTTAAAGCCTCTGCTTTCGGCTCAGGTCATGATCTCAGGGTCCTGGGATCGAGTCCCGCATCAGGCTCTCTGCTTGGCAGGGAGCCTGCTTACCCCTCTCTCTCTGCCTGCCTCTCTGCCTACTTGTAATCTCTCTCTCTCTGTCAAATAAATAAAATCTTTAAAAAAAAAAAAAAAAAAGCTCTCCAAGAGCAGTGGCAGGTAATTCATTTCTAAATCAAACTTTCTTGAGATGCATACTAAAATTTTAGAAATTAGTGACCCAGTTGGTTTTGGGCTGGGTCACAGTGACCACAGTAAGCTGGTTACTCTTTACTATGCTATGCTAGGAGAATTACCCAGGATCTGATGTTTTTCTATTTTGGCTATTTTTGCATCTAAACATTAAACTGATAGGTTCACTTGTATCCCCTCCCTCCCCCAACAGCACTATTCTGACTTTCCCCCTCCCTCCAGCCAGCAGCCAGCAAACTATGGCCTTGGTCTGTGGCCAATTTTGCACAACCCCAACTTCCAGAGGAAATATGTGTTTAAATGTAAAAAAAAAAAAGAATATTCAATGGAGACTATATATTGCTCACAGAGCCTAAAATATTTACCGTCTAGCCCTTTACAAAACCGTTTGTCAACCCCCGGTAGCCTATAATTGTTTTTAAACTGCAAGTGTCAACACAATTTACATACTTAAAAAATAGTAATAATAAGAGAGAATTAATTAAAATAGGAGAGACTCAGTAGATATTTTCTAATGCCCAACTGAGGGAAGTACCATTGCCAAAGTTTCTGTTATATATATACGCATTCGTGTGTATCGGATAATGATCAAATTGTATTTGGTTGCAGTCAGAAAGTTTTAAAGACCTTGTGGGTAGGGGTGGGAAATAAATAGTGCAATTGGCTCATGAGTATTCATTAAAACTCACACAGAGTAATTTTTTACAATAAAGGTGCCTTGGAGAACATAAAGCCATATAAAACGATCCCTGCTGTTTAGAAGTTAAGGGCTTATTCATTACAAAGGGGAAATAAAATCTGTTTTGTGTACAATATACATTGTTGTAAGGAGAAAATGGAAGCCTCAACGCAAAGTACTTCCAAAGCAATGTACTACAAAGAAAATACTTTAGTTATACTAACAATAAATCATACCGAGTGTTTATAGGTTTTTTTTTTTTTTTACCACCTCCCTTAATTCCTAGTTTTCACCAACCTGGGAAACAAGTCTTTTTTTTTCTTTGTGTGCGTGCAAGTGCATGTACGTGTGTGTGCATGCGTGTGCCAGGAGCATAAAAGAAGTATTAGATGCTTCTGCCCTTTCTGTGTCATCCGTCACTGGCTTCTCCTTCCCCTCTATTTAAAGTATGCCTTCTCTTCCCTTTTTGTTAGTTCTAGCAAGGAAAGCATTTGATGAAATTGTTGTGCAAAAGGAACAAGTAAGACTATGACCATCTTATCCCTGGAAACACTAAAAAGTCCAAAATTAACATTTTTAAAGTAACAATTTTCCTTTTTATCTTCATAGAACACTGATGTCCAGGGTTTTTGTGACTGTTTCGGACAAGCTAAAATACATTAATTCTAAAACACATTTCGACAAATTTGCAAAGAAAACACCTTCCTAGGAACATACTCAAAGAAATGACATCTTAAAACGTTTTCATTATATGGAATTCACTGCAGACACACAAACCACAAGCAGTGTAAATAAATACAGACTGGTACAATGCTGAAATGCTTGTTTGTCTTCCACCACAAAGAGAAAACACTTGCACACCGTGGTATTTTAGCTTGGGATGCCATAAATATGGGATTTAGGCATGTGGTGTAAATACAGGAGGCTGTGACTGTGTGTGCGAGTGTCTGTGTGTGTTAGGGAAAAGGGTTGTAAGCAGAAGGGGTGGGACTTGCCAGGAGCAGCTACTGGAGAAAATTCCTTTTTCTTTCTCATTCATTCTTTCTAGCTTGTGTCTGGCACAGTCCTTACAATTACTCACTGACTTTCCATTCTAAAGACAACCAACAAGCTTTCAGAACTTCCTACAGGGGTTTTCACATACTTTTTTTCCTTTAAGGCACCAAATCATTGAATATTTGTTTTCAATAAAAAGCAAACCAGTAGCCCGTCTCCTCATTCCAAAGAACCCATGAGTTGCAAGCTAAACAGGATTCTTTGTTGTGTGTCCAAAAATAACACAACGCGGTATTGGTAAATTGGAAAATAACAGATTACTCTGCTTCCAAGAACGTCAAAGTTATTACCATAAATTTTGTTCTGCCCCAGTGAGTCCAATTCCATGCTCCTTTGAGTGAATATGCAGTCCTAACGACAGCAAAGCCAATCCAATTGAATACCCTTCGCCCGTTCTCTTTGGACACTCCATTAATAAATACAAGAGCTGCGAGAGGATGCCAAGTGGGCCAGTTTCCTTTACGCACAATGGTATCCGTCCAGCGAAATCCCTCCAACCCCAGGGCAGCTGCCTTTGAGACGCCCACCCCACGCCCGCGGTCCTCGGCCGGCGGGCCCCGGACGAGAGGGGGGCACCTGGACGGAGAGCCGTACCTTTCAGCGCCCCCGCTCCAGAGCCGGGGGAGAGGGGGAGGGCACGACACGAAAGCAGGGTAGGCAGGTGGGCGAGTGGGCGAGACAGAAATGGATGCTGAGGAGGTGGGCGAGGTGGGAAGGTAGGGAAGGTGGCGAACGCGGGGCGGGGCGGGTGAGCACAGCCGCGGGGTTCCGGGGCACCGGGGGCCCGGCGCGGGCGAGCGGGGGCGCGCAGGGGGTCGGGTCCTCACCGTTGAACGCGCCGGCGTCCGCGGCCTCCTCCTCCTCCTCCCCGTTCTCGGAGTCGGTGTGCATGGGCTCCTCGGCGAAGTTGACCCCCTTACTGGGGGTGCCGCCCCCGGCGGCGGCGCCCGCGTCCCCCCAGGTCCTGCCCTCATGGCCGAAGCGCGCGGCGCCTTTGCGCTCGTTCTCCTGCTGCAGGCGCGTGAAGTGCTGCAGCGCGAACTCCAGCAGGTCCGCGGGCTGGTGCCTCAGCACCTCCACCGTGAAGCCCTGCAGCAGCTCCGTCAGTCCCGCGGGGATCTCGATGCTCATCCTGCCTGCCCGGCGGCGGGCGCCTGGGCGCCGCCCTCGCCGCCTCCCCGGACCGGCCTGCGGCCCCGCGGCCGCCTAGCGAGCGCGGAAGGCGCTGGAGGCGCTACCCG
>LNAC01000778.1:667948-693994 GCA_002007465.1 Ailurus styani
GCTGGGAGGGTTGCGGTGCTGAAGACGCTGGCGGGGTGGCGGGGTGGCGGGGCGGCGGCGGCGGGCACCGGCCCCGCTCAGCACTGCCCCGGGGGGCCCTGAGGCGCGCCTCGCCGTCCACCTGTCCGCGCCTCGGAGCCGGCGGGCCGCTCGGCCGAATTCCACAAGTCAGCCCGCACGGCGAACCGCGCACCGCTGCTGCCGGCCGGTTTGCCCCGAAACTTCAGCCTCCACCTCGGTAGCGGCATTTTATTTTCCTCCGGGAATCTAGTTGCATTGTTAAGTGTTGGCAGTGTCTTTTGTTTAAAGTCATGCGTGCTACTGGTTCTGTTCTGGACAAAGAAATAATAGCCCATCCTTGTGACACCTTTCTTTCTCCTTCGCTCCATTTTCCCCAGCCTTTCTCCATGCATCCTGTTTATGATGTTTTGCTTTACCGGTACTAATGCATTGTCCACTCGATGCACTTACTACTATTTATTAAGACAAATGCACCGTTTATTACAAGGCCCTTCAAACAGGAGAGTGCAGCAATTTGAATACAATGTCAGAGTCAAGACGGGTGGTCCTAAAGCAAAAAATGCTTTGCCTCCTGAGGCTCTTATTTATTTTAAAACTTTCCTTAACACTTGGAGTGAATTGAATTAAATCTCCAAAATAGGTTACTTAATAGACGTGTGCTTTTAAAGTAGAAGTCCTTGTTTTTAAAATGAGGCTTATTCTGCAAATATTTGCAATTTTGAATTAGAAAATTGCTTTTTACCGATTAAGGGTTTTTTCTAAAAAACACATACTTCATTTTCTACAATGACCATCATATAGTAAATAAAATACTAAAGAACAAGCTCAGTTATTCTGATTTATCTTTTACCATCCACTCACAAAAAAATAGTACATACATGACTCAGGAAATTCAAAGCCTAGAAATCGAGACAACATCTATAAAAATTCATCTTCATAGTAATCCTTTGCTTATAATCCAGCTTGTAATTGCTCCATGAGTGAATGTATTTCTCGATTCCTGTTTCTTATCAACCTCATAATAGTATATTGTTTTTAAATATAGTAAAATACTTCTAATTGTGCCCGGCATTGTAAGCAGTAAGCTTTTATAAAATAACATGATCCTCATAGAGGACAAATTAGTCCAACTCTTAATCATGTAAGTATTCTATAAACTATATAAGCATTATTATCTTTATAGACCCAGTAATTAAAATGAATTTTCATCAGCTGCCTTCATTTATGATGATGTTTTCATTAAGATTAGCTTTGCTCACATGAGGCAGAAAATGCCAAATACAGTAGCTTAAGCAAGATAGAAGCTTATTTCTCTGTAATGTAAAGGCAAGCAGTTCAGGGCATATGGTGGTTCCATGATCTTCAGTTACCCAGGCTCCTTCTAGCTCATTGCTCTGTAATCCTCAGATTGTGGTCCCAAATTGTTTCCCTACCTTCAGTCATCTCATTCCTGATTAAACCAAGAGAAAAGTGGGGAAGAAAAGGGATTCCACGCCCCCCCCACCCCACTTCCTCACATCTCCTATCCAAATACACACACACACACACACACACACACACACACACACACCCTCAGAACCCTTCCAGGAAGTTAAACACACCAATTCCTCTTATACTCTCCTGGCCAGAACTTAGTCAAGATGGCCACATCCATGACATGGCAGATTGCATTTTCCAAAGGTGACTCCAAAAATATTTCCTGTCCCTGTGTTCTTCTTCTACAGTGTGTCCTTGCCACTCTCCCATCAAGGGTTGAAATCTTAATTCCCCTCCTCTGGAATCCAGATGGGTTTGTGACTTCTTTGAAAGACATCATGCTAGGATGACATAAGTAGCCAGCTCTGTGATGCCCTGCCCAAGTTTCTGACCCACAGAATCTCTGAGCATAATAAAAAGGTTGTTTTAAGCATCAAAGTCTTGGGATAATTTGTAACACAGTAATAGGACCGAAACACATAGCCATAAAAGAAAGTTTGGGAATGTAGGCTTTATTTTGAAGAGCCATGGGCCAAGCAAACATTTGGAAATTGAGAACCAATTCTGGAAACAATAACCAGTGTCTGCCAAATGGTTAAGACTCTTTCCTCCAGGAATGACAGGAGAAAAAGGGGCTACTTTTCCAAACATTTACAAGAACCATATTTCAAAGTAGCATTTTTTGTGTTTCAAAGTGGTTTGTTGTTGTTGTTTTGTTTTGTTTTTGTAGATTTACTATATGAGGCATGGTGCCTGGCTCTGTCATCCACAGCAATGCCAGGGGCATGTGGCTGTCATTTGTTTAGGGGTTTAGAAGTGAGTCAGGCATGAAATGCATAATTGGATTAGATGACCTATATGATCTCTCCCATCCTGGGATATTCTACAACAGTATAATATTGAAAAAGACGTGGGATTTAAAACATCTTTGCAAACAGCTCTCTGATAACACTTTTTATTTGCATCAATTCTTAAATCAGTAACCATGGCCTGAAAAATTAAAGCTTGATCCTGGTAGTCCTATTATGTTAATATCATTCTCAGAACCAATGTTCACTTCTAAACTCCTATTTTGGCTTTTATTCCCTACCCCATATCCATTTGGGTTAATATGGTGTGATTTCCTTTGCCTTCATTTTCAGAATATTTCCTTCCAAACCTTGGAGGGCAGTGACAGTGGCCTATGGGGACTATTTATCTTTGGATTCTTTAAAAGAACATCACCGAAATTGATTCTTTGGTTGTTGATTTGCAAAGCAATTTTCACTAGTTTCTCAGAGAAGCAGAAGTAATTGCAAAAGAATGCCAAGAGTTCAACATTGGAATCAAATAAGAATGCTACTGAATTTGTGTTCACACATGGAACATAAATAGATATTGGACAGAGACATCCATTTGTTTATACGCAGCTGCCAACACAGGACGACAACATGGACAAACCATAGGTTAGGCAAGTTTTGCGATGGAGAATCATAACTGTGACCAATCAGTCAGACAGCATTTCTTGCCAATAGTTAACATGCATTCTGATCACGTCTCTTTGGTAAAAGAAATGTATACCCACTCGAGAGAAAAAGACAAATGGAAAGGAGGTGGGGGGTTGTGCCTACACAGAGCCTGCTCTGGCCGTCTCCTTCAGTTTTATATACCTTTAGCAGTTCAGCACCAACTATGGTTCGGTGTCTCTAGTTCATATCCGGAAGAGAGGGAATCCAGTTAATTTGGTCTTGATCATCCAGTGGATGGGCTGGCCTTGCATGAAAGGTTCTCTCCTGATTCAGTCCATGTGGTCAGTGGCGTGCAGGATAAGGAAGGAGCTGGGTAGCATAAATAAATACGTAACAATACCTACCTCTTCAGCACACAGGAAAGTCCCAAACATGGGCACTGTCGGTGGCATAGGCACCTTCACCACTTATAAAAGGTGGCCACCTCGTAGCCCGGAAATCTTGGAAATGTCTGGACTAAGACTAAANAACAGGAAAGTCGGTGGCATAGGCACCTTCACGACTTATAAAAGGTGGCCACCTCGTAGCCCGGAAATCTTGGAAATGTCTGGACTAAGACTAAATAAAATGATTCATGTCTAGATGCAGGTTTGTACCAACTTTTCAGATTCAGTAGGTCAGAAGTAGGGCCTGAGAATGTGCATTTCTGTCAAACTCCCAGGTGATGCTTCTGCTGGAGGTCTGGGGACCACACTTGGGGATCCACTACACTCGATCCCCCAGCTGGGAGCTTAGACTCATACTAAGAAGACAATTGCTTGAAGTAACTTTTCTGCTTAACATCAAAGCATAAGTTTTTCTCTGGCTAAATGAAAACGAAATGCAACTTCGTTATTCTGTTCTCCTTTAAGGAGTCTTGTACAGGTAAAGAGATTCTCAAAAGCAACAGAGAATATATCCTTAAATGCTACATTTCATAAGTAGAACATGGGTTTCCTCTCAAGGACGAGGTTGGGCTCACAAGTTTATCTTTGCTTCCTGAAACCATGGCTAAAGGAATGGGGAAGATAAAACAACATTATAAACTCATAAGGAANGGGCGCCTGGGTGGCTCAGTGGGTTAAAGCCTCTGCCTTCGGCTCAGGTCATGATCCCAGGGTCCTGGGATCGAGGCCCGCATCGGGCTCTCTGCTCGGCAGGGAGCCTGCTTCCTTCTCTCTATGCCTGCCTCTCTGCCTACTTGTGATCTCTCTCTCTCTGTGTCAAATAAATAAATAAAATCTTTAAAAAAATAAATAAATAAATAAATAAATAAATAAATAAACTCATAAGGAAAAAAGAACAACAACAACAAAAATAAGGACAAAAAAACAAGAGAGCTCTACGATAATAAAAAATTTTAAATTATTTAGCCTTAAAAAGGAAGGGAATTCTGACATATACTACAATATGGACGAACCTTGAGGACATTGCACTAAGTGAAATAAGCCAGTCAAAACAGACAAACACTGTATGAATCCACTCAAATGAGGCACTTAGAGCAGTCAGATTCATAGAAACAGAAAGTAGAATGGTGGCTGTCGGGAGCTGAGGGGAGGGGGAAATGGGGAGCTGTTTAATGGGTGAAGAGTTTCAGTTTTGCAAGATGAAAAATTTCGGAGGTTGGTTGTGCAAGAATGTGAGTATACTTAACACTACTGAACTATAGATTTAAAAATGGTTAGTATGGTAAACTTTGTTATATGTAATTTACCACAATTAAAAAATTTTTAGAAAAGGAACAGGAAGGGGTGCCTGAGTGACTCAGTTGGCTAAGCATCTGACTTCAGCTCAGGTCTGATCTTGGGGTCCTGGGATAGTGCTGTTCTCCCCACTGAGCAGGGAGTCTGCTTGTCTCTCTCCCTCTGCCTCTCCCCCTGCTCGTGCTCGCTCACTTTCTCAAATAAATAAATAAAATTTTAAAAAAAGGAAAAGAGACAAGAGCAGATGAAAGTTGTCTACTACAATTTTGGAACTAACTTAGCAAACTGGAGAATACTGGAACCTAAGTTTGGGTGAGGGATCAGTGAGAAGAAGCCAGTGAGAAGTGAGATCACATTTGTATCACAAAGCGCAAAAGCACAGAATCTGGAGACACCGGGTGCCTCTGAAAAGCGATAAGGAGTGAAGATTAATGAAATGTTTGTAGAAGGAGCAGATAACACTGTCCACCCTCTGGCCCTCCTCTGCTCTACATAGGCAAGCAACTATGCTCCTTCATTCCCAGCAGGAGGTGGAAGGACTGACTTGAGATTCGTACAGCTCATTGTGGCACTGAGGAGAAGGGATTGATTCTAATTTGGTGAACTTGGTGATCAGTGGCCTCTTTTCCCCCATGGACTTCTCAAATTCTGAGAACCAAATGTACACCCTTCCAGGCAGGAAATCAGAGGATTCCTCTTGAGGGAACGGACCACCTCAGGAGTCGAGACCTATAGATGTTGACATTCGAGGGCCCAGTTCTCTGTTTTTTCACCCCATTTTGAAGTTCACCAGTCAATACCCATCACCACCCCCACACACCTCATAAACATGAATTCAGGTAGGAATCATCAGATTTCCAAGAAAAACTTTTAGTATGACAGACTGGCACCAAAATAAATGAACTAAAAAAATAAACTCAGAGAAGTAAAGACTGCAGTGAACAGAAGAAAAATTCTGAAAGCCTGTTAATATCCTCAGATATACAATAATAACAACAGTAGTAATTGTTAACATTTATTTATCAGATACTATTATAAGCACTTTGTATCTATTAACTCATTTTTCACAAGAACCTTATGATGTGTATATTACTACATTGCACATGAATAAACGGAGACACAAGAGATGAAGTAGTTTGTCCAAGATCACACAGCTTGAAAATTGGGATGGGACCCCAGGCAGTCTGGTTTCATAGTCAATATTCTATAAATGAAAGGAATAAGAACTCCTAGAAATTAAAACTATGAAAGTAAAAATGTAATTCATAAAATGGATCAAGATAAAGGTGAGGACACTTACCAGAAAATAAAGGAGAAAAATCTAGAAAATGATAGAGAAAATGAGAAAAAGAGTAGACTCAGAAAGCTCAATATCCAATAACAGAAGTTCAAGTAAGAAAACAAGGATAAATGGAGAATATTGTAAAAAAATCATACAGGAATTTTCCTCAGAATTGAAGGATATGAATTTCTAGACTGGAGGGGCCCATGGACAGGCCCATAGGACAATAAAGAAAAACACCCTCACCAGGCTTATAATACTGAAATTTCAGTATTTCAGAATAGTTATAGATAAACACAAGAGTATGAAAGTCCTGATTATCATCAGACTTTTTAGCAGAAGCACTGGAAGCTAGAAGACAATGGAACAATATCTTAAAAATGCTAAGGGAAAGTTATTTCCAGCCCAGAATTCTGTATCCAGCAAATTCAAGGTAGAATAAGGATATTTTCAGACATGTCAAGTTTTAAAGACTACAGACTCCCATTATCCTTTCTCAAGAATTGGAATAAGGGATGCCTGGGTGGCTCAGTGGGTTCAGTGTCTGCCTTCAGGGTGTGATCCCAGGGTCCTGGGATGGAGCCCCACATCGGTCTCCTTGCTTAGCGGGAGCCCGCTTCTCCCTCTGCCTGCAACTCTCCCTGCTCATGCATACTCTCTCTCTCTCTGAAAAATAAAATCTTTAAAAAAAAAAATTGGAATAAGTTTTTTGAAAACAAGGAGATTGCCTGAGGAATAGGAATGTAGAGGATCCAGCAAGGGACAGGAACTAACCTCAGTCCCCACCACCATGTCAACCAGCCTACTTGCACCTGGACTCACATATTCTACCTTCTGCCTACTAACCTGGATGGCTGAGCTCTAACTGTGCTCTATCCTGTTCCCTCTGGCCGTCACAAGGAAATTGCTTCTGCAATGGCCACCTCTCTTCTGAGTCATCAGTGTTTCCCTTTCCACTGAACCTCTCAGTGGCAAACAGACTCTAGGAGACCCCTGACTTTTGCCCCCTGTTATTCAAGCCCTGTACAATCCTCTTCCCTGAGTGTGAGTGGCCCTTGTTGCTTCCTTCTAGCAGATAACATGTGACAAGAGTGAGGGGACTTTGCAGATGAATTAAGGTCCCAAAGCAGTTGGTTTTGAGTCAATCAAGAAGTTTATCCACGGCTCGATGTAATCAGCTGAAAACCCTGTAAAGAGGGACTGATGGGCAGGGAGTTTCCTTGCTGGCTTGAGGAAGTATGCAGCCATGTGAAATGCTTTCTTCACTTCACCACTTTTTCTTGGTTCTCCTACCTCCCTGACCACATCTCATTCTTTTTTACTGGATATGCCTTACCCTCCCTCCTGCCTCTGAATGTTGATGCATTCCAGATACCTCCTTTCTTCACGCTCACTCCCTGGGTGACCTCATCAAGTCCACTGGCTTTAAATACCACTTATATGTGCATGATTCTCAAACGTATGCCTCCAGCCCTAACCTCCCCCTGAAATCCATAATTCTATGTCCAACTGCCTTCAGTTGTTTAAAAGGTACCTCTGGCTCAGCATGCCCAAACCTGATGTCTTTATTACTAGTTCTGCTCTATCCACAGCACTAAGAATGATGCCTGGAATGTAGTGGGCATTCAATATTTACTGAGTAAAAAGAACAAGGGGGAAAAGAAAGAAAGAAGTTGTGGGGAGGGCAATGCATGCAGAAGAAAGACTAAGGTCATTCTTAGGACAGATGTGAGCAAGGACCTGGGCAGCAGGTGTTTGCACATCTGGAGATCAGCCAGGTCCAAATGAAGGAGGAAATCAAAGACATGGAGAGGGAAATTGCCAAGGCAAAAGAAAGGCACTGGTCAATTATGTAATGTGTTTGATTATATTGAGAAATACAACACCTCTGGCAGAGAGTTTGGGAAATGAATAAATGATAGTTTCAGAGAAAACCAGGGAGTTAAAGAAAACAGTAGCACAAACCACTCCAGGGAAAACAGAAGGTGGAATAGGCAAGGAAATAAAATCAAAGAAGACTAGAAGGCTCAGCCATGAGCAGGATTTATGGAGTCATAACCATGAAAACAATGAGAACTGATACAACCATAAAGTGTGATTCTGACCAAACTGGACAGGAAAAGAGAAGGAGAATACTATGTGTCTATGTCTGTCTGTGTGTCTGTGTGTCTCTATTGTGGGACCATAGAATAAGAGCACTAAATCCTGACATTCCATAACAGGAAGTCAACAGAAATGTCTAAATTGGAGAGTCCAGAATAGTAACATATATGTAAAATTTAGAAATATGTCACTAAATAGCAAAAAAAAATCGCTTAAATAATTGAAAGTCGTTGCTTCTGGGAAATCAGAATAATATACACATATCTGTTAAAGACTGTGCATTTCTATAGCAGGTATTAAGTTAAAGGAATCCCCATGATTCATGGAACTCTATTTCTGGGTTCGGGAGACCACGTGGCCAAGGTTTTCTAGTCCCTATTTAGTGGCCTGTCTAGTGGGAAATCTTAAGCCTGCATCTTCAAGTTCCGTGAATTTTATTTTATTTTATTTTATTTTTTTTTTTTTTTAAAGATTTTATTTATTTATTTCACAGAGGGAGAGAGATCACAAGGAGGCAGAGAGGCAGGCAGAGAGAGAGGGGGAAGCAGGCTCCCTGCTGAGCAGAGAGCCCGATGCGGGNGCCTCGATCCCAGGACCCTGAGATCATGACCTGAGCCGAAAGCAGAGGCTTTAACCCACTGAGCCACCCAGGCGCCCAAGTTCTGTGAATTTTAGAAATTGGTTATGCTTAAGACAGGTGACCACTTTTTTACAAGAAGGACCCTAAAGGTATTTATTTGCTAAATATCCTATTTATTATCCCACCTAGTTGAATATTTGTGAAACTTTCCTTTGTTTTATAATAATAATCTTGTTCTACTTTATTTTCTTTTTTTGTTCCTTATTGTCTTTCTCCAAGTTAGTTACTCTGTAGTCACTTGTGAAATCCAAGAACCAAGAGTTCCAGGTGTAAAATTCTTTTGCTAACCCACATACCTATGGGATAGAATTTGTTCCTTATTGTCTTTCTCCAAGTTAGTTACTCTGTAGTCACTTGTGAAATCCAAGAACCAAGAGTTCCAGGTGTAAAATTCTTTTGCTAACCCACATACCTATGGGATAGAATGTTCCATTTTTGCTTTCAGTCCTCTTAGAGCTAGTGTGTACTTTATTTGAAGAACAGTCGACCCTTTACCCTGGTTCAGGATCATAGTGTCTTGTTTGTTGAACCGTATGGCCTCGTAAATTGTGTTTGGTCTTCTTGCCAACAGAAATTACATATGTATCAAAGCAGAAGGGGATACTTGGGGTGTTTAAACTACATTTTATTTACCATTTCAAAGGTCGATCCTCTACATTCCCAGCTCTCTTTTACAGCACAAGTTCTAGAATTTGTAAAAATCACACGTAACGCAGGCGTAGGTAGAAAACATAGAGATAGGTATCATTCTTGGTAGTCTCTGGGTCATGTAGATCTTTTTGTGCATGAATGTTTTTGTTCACCCATGACCAGTCCTCAGTGGTATCCTTGTGCAGATAACTCCAAAGTCAATTATATTTTTAGTTCAGTCATCTCTCTTAACCACCAAATCCATAGTTCTGTTTGCCTGCTGCTGGAAGACTCTGCAAGGTTATGTTGCAAACACCTCCAATTCAATCACCAAATTTATCAGAAACAAAAATTAAGCTCTTCTCCTGCAGAATTGTTCTTCCCCCTCTGTTCTCTGAATCTGCAAATGGCATCGTAACACCTTCTAGACACTGACTTAGACTCAGAGCCAGTCCATGCACTTGGAAAGAGTGATTCCTCTCCTTTTTCTTATAAGACCCCTAATTTGATGGGATTAGAAGACCACCCTTATGACCTCATTTAAGCTTAGTAACCTCCCCAAAACCCTATCTCCAAATGTAGTCATATTGGGGATAGGGCTTCAACATACAAATTTTAGGGTAGGACATTTCCGTCCCTAGCACTGTACCAGCCTGGATCTTCATCACTTCTTGCTGGACTGTTGTCTTCCAATTCACCTTCTTGTCTCCAATTTTTCCCACTTCTAGTTACACATTATTTTGAGAAATATTTTTCTAGCTACATTTCTGTTCATGTCACTTTCTGCTAAAAAAACCCAACCAAACAAAAAAATCCCCACCTCCAATAAGTTTTTGTTTTCCAGAGAATAAAGGCAAACCTCATTACCTTGAGATGCAAGTTCTCTGATAATCTGATTCGAACCTAATTTCCCAGTCCTAACTGAATCCACATCATACCATTAATACCACAATCAAACCGAAACATTGCCTTTCTCTTAACATGTCTTTCAATTTTCTGCCTCCAAACCTTCACTTACTACGTTTGCCCCACTTGGAATCACTCGTATTCCCCAGGTCAAAATCCTGCCTCTTGGTCAAAGGCTGCCCCTGCTCATGAACACTTCTTTGATCCCCTGGCCAGAAGTAATCAGTCCTTGTTTTTTGTATCATTTTGTACTTATATTAACTATTAATTTTATTTGTGGGATTTTGTGGCCTCCCTCTGGAAAATCATCTGCTTGCAAAAATGGGTAATGGCCTGGCTTGCACAGAGTACAGCCGAGTGCCTTGAACCTGACACCTGTGAACATTCAGTGACTACTAGTTGATAGGAACCATGAATCTATTAATGGGAATTATAATATTTCATAGTCAAATTGACATAAGATAGATTTAGATTAGTGATTTTCAAGCTATGTTAATTGGAGCCATATTCTTTACCATACCTCAGGCTTTGACAAAATATTTTATTTGAAGAAAGAGTTTTGTTGCCAAATACTTGAAACCATTGATCTTATTCAAATCCTTCCTTCTGTAAATGAGAAAAACGAGGCCAGATGGAGATAAAAAATGACATTCCCAAGGTTTCCCAACTATTTAGTAGCAGAAACAGAATCAGCAAGATATATATAAACTGTATCAAATGGAAAGACATATTTGTAGAGCAGCTTAGCGACCTTATCCTTTAAGACATTACCCTGCTGATGGGAAAATTAAGATAACATCTGAAATGAATCACAGTAACTCAGTGAGGGCACCTAAGGTTAAATCTTGTTAAATCATTTCTTCCAGGCACTGTTTGGTACTTCAAGACTATGAAAGATTTTGTTTTCTAAGGAAACGCGTTGTTCACTGCACATCTAATAGCATAAGCTGGTTGCCTTGAAGAGCTGGACAAAAGCTACAAATCATATAAACTCCACAAGATGTAAGTATCGAGCAAAGATTTGAGCATATAGTATTCCCCATGATATCTCAGAGACTAGATCGAAGTAGATCACTAGTTGTTAGAATACCGAATACGTTTGCTACTCATGCATGCTGGCATGTCCGATGGTAAGATCATAATGTCATTTCTAGCTATTGCTTAGCACTTGATTTTTTTTTTTCATTGAAATTTCTTTTAAACCAGGCCCTTAAATTCCCAAGGTTTCTGAAAAATCAGAAAGGATTAAAGGAACATGGAAAGCTACCGAAAGTATTGTTTCCATTGCAATGTGACTTTACAGTAGTAGTTCATGCTTTAAGAGCAGCTCAGCCTGACAAGCCTTATCTATGTATTTAAATAGAAGCTGCCACTTAAAGAACTAAGAGCTCTGTGAAGCATGCCTTTTTTGGCATGCCATAATCTGGGGAGGATGGGAAGCTATTGGCAAGAGAGTTCATCATCAATAAGAATAATAATATGTTCAGGATGCTGCTTCCTGAGCCAAGTGATGTGTTTAGATTTGATTTCCTATTTTTGGAGCGCATCCCAATGATTCAAAAATATTAATGCTGAGAGTTGCACTAAGCAAAATGAATAAGAAGAAGCCTTGAAAGATCTTTGAAATGCAACCATTTTCCAGGATTAAAAAATACGGAAAGTTACCTGTTTGACGTAGATTAAGGAACGTTTCCTTTAGTCACTGGTGGTAGCCACCCGAGAGGGAATTCATCCACGAGGTCCACATTATTCGTAGCACCTCTTCTGTGCACAGGCACGGGGCGAGGAGTTACAGTCACACAAAGGGACAGTTAGGATAGAAGTCAACGTTGCTGTCTTTACATTCCGGTTGGTGGTAGTGGTGGGGGGCGGTGGGGGGTGGGGGAGGACTGACGTTAAACAAACAAATAGAAAACTAGATTGCACAATCATGCAGAAATATAGGAGGGTCTGTGAGGGGACCTAATTAATTTGGAGGTGAGTGTCTTCTGTGACTGCTGGGTATGTATACCGGGTATGGACACGCCATGTTTTGCTACTGAATAGAGCCAGAGAATGTTAGCCGCTGGGCTGTCTGAGCAAGGAGAGCATGATGCAGATCCCTGGCTCAGAGCCAAAGCTCCAGAGACAGCAGTTGGCAAAAGGTAGCCATCTTCCCTAGGACCACCTCCCTGAAGGCCCGCCTCCCCAGTGAGCAGGGCTCCTGTGTGGTCCTCCCCAGTAGGCTTGACTGTCATTGCGGGAGTCTCTGCTTCTCCTGGGAAGTGGGACAGGCAGGTTAGCGTCAGGCAGGAAGAAAATACTTGACAGTCTATTTTCTTCTTTTCTTTTCTTTTCTTTCCTTTCCTTTTTTTTTTTTTTAACTTTTCAGCTGCCAAAGCTTTAGTCACAAAACTGCATAAATATTTTTAATTTAAAACACTTTTTCTGGCTGATGTAAAAAGAGAGGAAACTTGAAACCCGTACAATCGTATTTATCGAGAGACGATCTTTTCTCCTTTCGTTATTATTTCTATCTTGATGAGGTTCTTTTCATTTTTATGGTTCAGATTTATTCATTGTTAATAAAATAGAAAGCTGAATTTAAATATCCCCAACTCATCATACACTTTTGTTGTTGTTGTACATTTTTATTTCTACTCGTTTACATGGGATTTTCTTCCTAAGGCTTGGATGCACTATCTCATGTCAAATAATTCCTTGAAAATTCAACCTATTTCTGGGTCTTGTGTTCAGTGTCCTCTGTCACACATCTCCTAGTTATTCTACCCTCTTTCTACTTCCTATTTTGTATTTAAGTGATATTTCTCTGAACAGAAGAATCCCCTTAGGCTCCTATTTTCCACTTACGGCTTTCAGAACACTTTGTTATTGCTCTTCATAAAGAATTATTTCTGATTAGCCATCTTTCTACCATCAGGGACCCCAAACACCTCGAATGTCATTGTTTTCATCAGGCGTCAATTTTCTATAGAGGGCCCGTTTTACCCTTTCCCTCCCTTATTCAACACCAGTCTTCCTGGGTTGGTTAGTCTCTCTTTTCATACTTTCGAAGTTGAGTTCATTGACATACCTCCTCCAACTCCCATTCTCTCCATTTCAGTCTGGAAATAATTTCTCTTTCTTTTAGTTCCTGGTTAATTATCCAATCCTTTCCAGTTTTGGAAAGTTGAACACATCCCTTTAAAATATGCCTTTATCATGTCATGGCCTACCCTAATGAATGTTCCTACTCTTTTTTAGAAGTTGTAAGAGGAAGAGGGTGCTCAGAGGCACCCTAAACTACAGTCAAAGCAGATAAAAGGAGCCCCAAATGCTGAATTCCTGTTCAAATCCCAAACTCCCTCTAACTAGGTTTGGGTCACTTTGCCTTTTTGGGTCTCAGTTTTTTCTATAAAATGAAGGAATTGGTACTAGATAATCTCTAAGGTTCTCTTTATGTCTAGAGTTCTATGATTCCATGGATGCCTCAAAAGAAACACTTAACATGCTATACAGCGCACATACGTGTTAAAATTTTAAACTCGGGGCGCCTGGGTGGCTCAGTCATTAAGCGTCTGCCTTCGGCACAGGTCATGATCCCAGGTTCCTGGGATCCAGCCCCGCATCAGCCTCCCTGCTTGGCGGGAAGCCTGCTTCTCCCTCTCCCACTCCCCCGGCTTGTGTTCCCTCTCTCACTGTGTCTATCTCTGTCAAATAAATAAATAAAATCTTTAAAAAATTAAAAAATTAAATAAAATTTTAAACTCTACAGGAAAACAACTCTGATGAATATTCTTTTTATTTAATATCTCTTCCAAGTATGGTCTTGCATCTTTTCACCTTTTAAAGACTCACTCTTAAAATTCTAATGAAGGTATCTCTTCTTTTCTCATTCTTTTTATATGTTTTCCTCTTCTCTGTCTCAACCTCTCTGTAGTTGTTTACAATGAATCTAGACCTACGTATTTGTCACCAAAATGAAAACAGAATCCATCTGTTCTTGTCATCCTCATAATGATATATAGCCTTAAATCTGCATCACAATTTTTTTTTTTAAAGATTTTATTTATTCATTTGACACAGAGAGATCACAAGTAGGCGGAGAGGCAGGCAGAGAGAGAGGAGGAAGCAGGCTCCCTGCGGAGCAGAGAGCCCGATGCGGGCCTCGATCCCAGGACCCTGGGATCATGACCTGAGCCGAAGGCAGCGGCTTTAACCCACTGAGCCACCCAGGCGCCCCCTGCATCACAATTTTTAAAAATGATATTTTAAATAGTAAGACATGAGATTATTTGAAAAACAAGAAAGCCTAAAGAAAAAATTAGAATTTCCCATATTCCCAATATCTGGAGCCAGCAGCTGGTTTGTTTTTTTTTTAAAGAAATTTAGGATCATACTTTATATATTATTTTCTCTTGATCCTTTGATACACAAAACAGATTGCCTCTACCGTTTCTAATTCTGTCCTCTTTATTTATATAGCTTCACTTTTCCCTAAACAGTGGATTTCCAATCTTTAATAACCCTCTACTTTCACTGATTATGCACAGAAATTTTTGCTTATTAATGTTTCATTAGCATTTTACCATGCAGTGTATTTTCAGTTTCTATTGTTATGCATATCACAGAGGGGTGCATGAATATTCTTGCCTTATTTCAAGCTTTATCCATAATGTATTGGAATTCTAATCACATTTTCCTAGCATTTTTATATATTTCACACAGTTAGAAGGCAACCCATATGCTGGCTCTATTTTTAAAAGATTTATGCTTCATTGTATTGACGACTGTCTCCTGAGACAAAGGCACTGTTCAGACCCTTTTGGGTCACTCTGTTATTGATCTGAACATACTGGCAAGTCAAGTCTGTCATCTTTTTGTAGCATAATTTTAGGCCGGAGCTATTATTCTGGTCGCTTGCTACTACTAGCCTTTGCAATGAGATTGTGAGAAAAATTTTAATCTGCATCCAAAAATGTTGAGTACCTCCAATTATCGCTATTCTTTTGCTAGCTTTCTTAAATGAGATGGTCCAAAGCACGGGTGTCATGGATTTTATTATTTCCCTTTTCTCCAGAATCAAATCAAATATATCTGCCAAAGGCTGATTTTAACGGTAGGGGAATTATTTGCAAATGCGGTGGTAAGCCGATCTGTTCCAGGAACTCTCTTTTCCCTCCTGAACTTTATTATGCTTTCCAGCCCTCAGACATTTGCCTGTGCCACTTAAAATCCAGTCTCCCATTAGGAAAATAAACCGTGCAACCCCAGAGCATTAGGCAGAGTCCTGTTTTGCCCCCGAAGACTTGCGTAATCGGGAGAGGTTCTCTTTTCTGAGCTGGACCTCGTGGATGGTCACCCTCTACGGGTCTTGCTGTCACTCACAAGGTATTACAGACTTCTCCTTTCTCTGGGGAAAACAGCATGCAGTGAACTCTATTACCCTCTTTTCTTTTTACTGACACATATTTATGTGCTTATTTATTTTCTCACTTAGCTAGCTAGTTATGCATCTGTCTATCAAAACTTGGACTGTTTTCTCCTTTATCTGACTTAGGTAGGTTAGAATGTTCTCCATGAAACTTGTCGGAGTCCGCACTGTCCTTCAGCTTTCATAAACTTGCTTGCTCATGTCTTCTTCTTCGATTTCAGGGATTTCTTCTTCTCCTTGATGGATTCCCACTCTGTTGACTGCCTCCTTAGTGTCACACACAGACCCCCCCCAACCCCCGCCCCAGCCTGCCTGCCTTCTCCTTGCCATTCTATGCCAGGATCTGACATCTCTCCCCAATCTCATCTGTGGTAGCCGTGGCATACCCACCATACTCACCTGCTCTTCTGATTCCAAGTATGAAGCACAGCTGCTCTCTTACCACACATCGTTGCATGTTTAGGAGCAAATCATTAGCTTTTATACTACACCATTCAGAAAAATTCAACTTGCCTTTTTTGTTTTATTGAAGCATAGTTGACACTCATTGCTACATTAGTTGCAGGTGTACAACATAGTGGTTGGACAACTCAGCCTTATGCTATGCTCACTACAAGCGTTCAGCTTTACTTCTTATGATATTCGTACATCTTTATTTTTGCTTTCTTCCTTTAATGTTTGTCCATGGTTGAGTCTGAGAAGATGAAAGCTGAGTGGAAAAGGAATCAAGGATTATAAAAGAAATAAACCACATTCAGGATGAGCGACATCCATGAAATATTGGAAGCAGCAATTAGGGACCTTGAAGCAGAAAGTTTAGGGGACCAGTCATCCTGTATTAGATGTAACAGAAAGCCGCTGAAAGAGAGGTTCATAGGGAGGCATTTACATGTAGCAAGAAGACCTTCATATAGGGATGCCTGGCTGGCTCAGTTGGAAGTGTGTGACTCTTGATCTCAGGGTTGTGAGTTTGAGCTCCACACCCGGTGTAGTTAAAATGAAGTTAAAAAACAAAAACAAAAAGCAAACAAAGAAACCTTGTGTCTTTTGTGAAGGCCCAAACCATAGAATTGACAAGATAAACAACTGATCTTCGAGGAGATTAAATCTTTTGTTGAGTAATGACTGTAACTTTGGTTATTTTATTAGGGCCTAGTTTCTGCTAGCCATTCCCTCTCCAAGTATTAACATTGAATTAGCAAAGTTTCCTCTAGCCTCTAGGCTTCCAGATCTTCCAGCAAAGGCCATCACAAGAATTTTAGATGGAAGGATCAACCCTCAGAGCTTGGGAGCTGTTTTAGAGGAAAAAAAAAAAGAGGATAGAAAATAGTATTTAAAAAACGGTCTTGGGACACCTGGATGGGTCAGTTGGTCAAGCGTCTGCCTTCGACTGAGGTCATGATCCCAGGGTCCTGGAACTGAGTCCTGTCTCAGGCTCCTTGCTCAGCAGGGAGCCTGCTTCTTCCTCTGCCTCTGCTGCTGCTCCCCCTGTTTGCATGCTCTCTCTGCAAGCAAATAAATAAAATCTTAAAAAAAAAAAAAGAAAAGAACGAAAGAAAGGTCTTTCTGTATACATACATATATTGACATTAGTTGGATACATTATCGTGATTTTACAATAAGTGCCATAAAGTCCCACAACTTGTTCCACCATCGTAAATAGAACATTGGGGTTATACAGGCCAGGATCTGACCAAAGTGACACTTGGCAAGTTTTTAGATTCTGAAACATTTTTTTTTATTCATACAGAAACCATGACATTCTATACCCCAAATATGTTGATTCGGCAACTCCCCAGATCATCAGCCTTCTGTGTTTTATGTAGTTGTTCTCTGACCAATTTTTGGCTGTGCTATGCAAGAATATTTTACAAGCAGAATTTTTTTCTGACTACTCTATCTCCTTTCTTTCTCTTTTTCTGCCTTCTTTCATCTTCCTTTCTTTATTAGTCATCTATTGCTGTGTAATAAGTTACCTTCAAGTTTAGCAGCTTAGAACACCAACCATTTATCATTTCATAGTTTCTCTAGGTTAGGAATTCAGAAAAAGCTTAGAGGGGTGGTTCTGGCTCTGGACTAAAGTCTAGGGGCTGTAATCATCTGAAGGCTGGACTGGGTTTGGAGAATCTACTTCCAAGATGGTGTACTCAAAGGGCTATTGACCGTTGGTCTTACTTCCTCTCCATAGGGTTGCTCGAGTTGCCACACAAGATGGCGGTGGCCTTCCCCCAGAGCAAGTGTCCAAACGAGAGAGCCAGGAGGAAGTCAGATTTCCTTTTATGACCTAGTCTTGGAAATGATACACCATCTCTTCCACCATATTCTGTTAGTTAGAAGCAAATCAGTAAATCCAGTCTACACTCAAGAGAAAAGGAATCTAGCTCCACTTCTTCTTCTTTTTTTTTTAAGGTTTTATTTATTTATTTGTCAGAGAGAGAGAGATCACAAGTAGGCAGAGAGGCAGGCAGAGAGAGAGGAGGAAGCAGGCTCCCTGCCGAGCAAGGAGTCCGATGCAGGACTCGATCCCAGGACCCTGAGATCATGAGCTGAGCCGAAGGCAGAGGCTTCAACCCACTGAGCCACCCAGGCGTCCCTCTAGCTCCAGTTCTTGAATGGAGAATTATCCAAGAAATGGTGGGCATTTTTTAAAATCACTGCACCTACCTCCTTCTTCTTCTCTTTTTTAGAATTCTGGTTTGATAAAAGAGAACTGTAGGACACCCATGTTGCTTTCTTCTTCAATGAATCAAAATAACATGCCCAGGGGAAAAGGAGTAGCAGAGGACTAGGAAACAGCCAAATTTACTCTCAATTCTGTAGTTAAGGGATTTTGTGATTGCGGGTGAGCCACTGAAACTTACCTGCCCCAGTTTTATGCATTGTCTGGAAACTTGACACTCTTTAAGGTTCTTTTTTAACTCAACATTCTATTTTACTTTGTTCGTGTATTTTTCAAGAAAGTAATACATAACCTTTGTTCTTTCAGAGCCCCAAAGATTAAATTCCTAGTTCTTTGGGTCTCTATCACTATATAATTAGTTGGCTACATATTTTTGCCCCAGCCCTTACCTCCCATTGGTAATATATGGGTTTAAAATCAACACCAACCCATATTAGGGTTCCAGGAGGATAGATATGGCATATCCAAAGGAAAAAATTAGGAAAGTTTGGGGCGCCTGGGTGGCTCAGTCTTTAAGTGTCTGCCTTCGGCTCAGGTCATGATCTCGGGGTCCTGGGATTGAGCCCCGCATCAGGCTCTCTGCTCAGCGGGAAGCCTGCTTCTCTCTCTCCCACTCCCCCTGCTTGTGTTCCTTCTTTCACTGTGTCTCTCTCTGTCAAATAAATAAATAAAAATCTTAAAAAAAAAAAAAGAAAGAAAATTAGGGAAGTTTAATAAAGAGATTGTTACAATGGTGTGGGCAGGATTTAGGGAGACCAACCAGGAATTACGTTGGGACTAGCAACACTAGGGAACTGTTACCACCCCAAGGCCAGAAGGGGAAAAGGATGAGAGCTATTACCAGAACTCAGAAACAGAGAGGACCCTTGCAACAAAAGCCGTGATCATTGGTCTGGAGAAGTAGCCTATTTGCAGTAACCCCATAAGAAGAGAGCTGAGGGGGCGCCTGGGTGGCTCAGTGGGTTAAAGCCGCTGCCTTCGGCTCAGGTCATGATCCCAGGGTCCTGGGATCGGGGCCCACATCGGGCTCTCTGCTCAGCAGGGAGCCTGCTTCCTCCTCTCTCCTCTCTCTGCCTACTTGTAATCTCTCTCTCTGTGTCAAATGAATAAATAAAATCTTTAAAAAAAAAAAAAAAAGGAAGAGAGCTGAGGGATCAAATACCCCTACTTCATTTTCCTCCTTCCCTCTGATCTCTGATGTCCCATTCATTGGTCAAATCCAATCTTAGCTGGCTAGAGAGTAGATCTAATAAATGGACAACAGGCAGCACAAAATGAGATTAAATTACACTTTGAACAAGAAGGTAGGAATAATTAAAACATTCTTGGTAAAGTCAGACCGACATAGAGAGGACCCAACAGATTTTGAGTGCCCAGATAGAATTTGAGTAACCCGTGTATCACCTTAGTGGGGGCAAGACTGGATTGTGATTATATCTTTTTTTTTAATTATTTAGGTTTTTTAAATTTTTTTTTATTTATTTATTTGACACAGAGAGAGAGATTACAAGTTGGCAGAGAGGCAGGCANATTATTTAGGTTTTTTTAATTTTTTTTTTTTTATTTATTTGACACAGAGAGAGAGATTACAAGTTGGCAGAGAGGCAGGCAGAGAGAGAGGAGAGAGGAGGAAGCAGGCTCCCCGCTGAGCAGAGAGCCCGATGTGGGCCTCGATCCCAGGACCCTGGGATCATGACCTGAGCCGAAGGCAGCGGCTTTAACCCACTGAGCCACCCAGGCGCCCAGGTTTTTTTAAATTTTTAAATTTTTTATTTTTTAAAGATTTTATTTATTCATTTGACACAGAGAGAGAGATTACAAGTAGGCAGAGAGGCAGGCAGAGAGAGAGGAGAGAGGAGGAAGCAGGCTCCCCGCTGAGCAGAGAGCCCGATGTGGGCCTCGGTCCCAGGACCCTGGGATCATGACCTGAGCCAAAGGCAGCGGCTTTAACCCACTGAGCCACCAGGTGCCCTAGGTTTTTTTTTTTTAAAGATTTTTTTTTTTTGACAGACAGAGATACAGAGAGAGAACAAGCAGCAGAGGGAGAGGGAGAGACATATGGGGCTTGATCCCAGGACCCCGGGATCATGACCTGAGCCGAAGGCAGACACTTAACCGACTGAGCCACCCAGGCGCCTGGATTGTGATTATATCTAAGAAAGATTAAATTTAGTTAATTATATTGTACCATGTCTGGAGAATGAATGTGTACATAAAAGTAGGGAAGTCTATAAAAGGGATATTGAGAAAGATAGAATATGACAAGTCTTCTAGCAGTGGCCGGAGGGATGGTGTCCTGACCCATGAACACCAGTATCTTCTGTGAGGCAGACAATGACTTAGAGGTGACACTAGGCATTAAGATCATCCAGCTCACCCCCTTTGCTGTGGTCCACTCCGTTTGAGTAATCTTGGGCTGGTAACCTGACTCTTACTTTGATCTGTCTCTCATGGAAGAATGTGCTCATCAGAGAATACAAATACCCAAATCATTCATATTTATCTTTCTTATCCTCAGTCAGTAAATTGGCCTTCTGGTGGTTATGCCTTTGTGAGCTTGGCTAGGGTGTGTCCATCCCCAAGAGGAGGATGCAGGTGTGGAAGCAGATCATGGTTCTGTACCTACAATGTCCAAGGGCCAACCCCTGAATTGGGGAAACACCCTGCATGGGAATGAAGGCACCCAATGAGAGCCTGACACATGCACTTACCTTTGTTGGCATCAATCACAGTTAATTATAATTTAGAATTGCTTGTTTCATCATTTGTCTCCATTGTTAGGCTCTAAGTAATGTGATCAACAGGTCACTTTATTGTCAGAAAATAAGATTAATAACTATTTGTTGACATGAATGGATGAATGAACAAATGAATGAATGAACTTGTCAAGAATGAACTTATATATATGGATCTTCCCCAAAGTCCCCAAACCTCACTCTGAAAATTTTCTTTAAACTGCAGCTCCTTACATCAGCATCTTGCTGGACAGCTCATCTGGAACTGTGACTCTCCTACTGTGCTCGGTGTCCCCATGGAGTCTCCTTCTGTCTTCCGTTTTCATGATTCCTCATCGGGAACAGAATCCTAATCCCTTTCTATCTCTGATAATATTTTTTACTTGTGCATTAACCTTTGACATTCAGTTTCACTGTGATTCTTTCACCCCAACCTGTTTTCAGCATGTTTTCTTCTTTCTTTCCTTCCTTCTTTCCTTTTATTTATTTTTTTATTTTTAATTTTTTATTTTTTTAAGATTTTATTTATTTATTTGACACAGAGAGAGAGATTACAAGTAGGCAGAGAGGCAGGCAGAGAGGCAGGGAGAGGAGGAAGCAGGCTCCCTGCTGAGCAGAGAGCCCGATGCGGGCCTTGATTCCAGGNATTTATTATTTATTTTGGGAAGTGGGTATTCAGAGATCCTGGTTTTTATTTGTTTTCCCTTTTTGCTCCCATTTCGGTTTCCATTTCTGTTCCTTTCCCCTTGCTATCACTGCCATAAGTTGTCGTTCCCAGCTTCCTGCCCCTTGCTTTGTTCCATGTACTCCTCCACCCATATCAAGTGAGTCACAATTTTCCTCTTTTGTCAGACAGTCTGTAAGTTCCTGGTTATGGTGGCTGCCAAGTGCTCCTTCGCCTAACTGCTCTTTTCTCGCTCTGAGAAATTAGGTCTCACACGCCACTTCAAAAAGCTCTAGGGAGATGGGGGGATGGGCAAAATGGGTGAAGGGAGTGGGAGTACGGGCCTCCAATTATGGAATGAATAAGCTGCAAGGATGAAAGGGACAGCGCAGGTAATATAGTCAATGATACGGTAACAGGGTTGTATGGCAACACAAGGTAGCTACGCTTGTGATGAACACAGCATAACACAACACGTAGACTTGTTGAAGCATTCTGTTGTACACTGAAGTTGTGAAATGTTGTGTATCAATTATACTTCAGGAAAAAAAGAAAAAAGTTCTATAAGGCCGATTTTCAAAAGTAGGGAGAATAATGGAAATAACCCCTATCATCCAGCTTCAACAATTATTAACATTTGCCAATTTTGTTTCTAGATATGACCTTCTAAGGTTATATATTACTGACCTCCACCTCCAGCATGAACGTATAAAACAGATCATACTTGAATGCCCTCTGGAGCCAGAGAAGGTCCTGTGGAATTGGCTGCTCACTGCCCCCCTCCCCTCACACACTCCGAGCAAACCTACATCGTTCTCATCGCGCTGTTCTCATACCATTTATGTTCTTCTCGCTCTCCTCTTCTAGACTGTGAAATCTTTAAGGTTGGGAGTTTTAACCTCTCCCTTATATCCCTGGCACCTTCCATATGGTGCCTAACACTTAATGACTCTTAACAGAAAATTCTGGAATGCATGCATGAAAAAATATACTGCAATGACTTACCTATTTCAAGTAAAAAAATCAGGTATCCTGGTTAAGTCTTTGCAGTAGTCTGCTCTCCCTTCTTCTCTTTCCAGCTTTTTTCCCCCGAGGCAAGTCAATTTTTTCATTCAGTTGATTTAGGCTACATGTTTTGTACCATTTATACAATATCTGCATTGTATCTATGAGCCATTTTGTTTCTATATCTTGTGAACACCAATATTTATGTACACTTATGTGCTGTTCATTGTACAAAGTTCTCTGCAAATGTTATCTCTGTTAATCCTAAATCACAAAAGCCCGTGAACTAGAAACTATTATTATCCTTATTTTCCAGATGAGGAAGCCTTGGTCCAGAGAGAATATATAACATGTCTAGGTCATACCACCCATGAGGGGAGGAGTCAATATTTAAACCCAGATCTACTTGATTCCCGAACTCGAGCATCTAACTTCAGGGCCACACTACCATGGATACATCTTTCTCTTTGGTTGGCTTAGTGCTATTTGTGTCCAGTCAACACTCAAAATCTTTCTGGATACTATGCCCAAAATAAATAAGAAATTGCTCTACTCCTCAGGATTGAGTCTTGCTCTTTTCCGCCCTCTCACCCTTGGCAACTGAAACACTGTAAAAATGTCTCTTGAAGTCTTCCCCAGTGGTTTTATAATCTGAGTTCCCACACAGCCTCCTCATGCAGACACTTGTTGACCACTTTTCATCTTAGCCTGATGACAAATAGTCCTCTGGATGGCTTCACAGTTGACTTGCCTTTCCTTCAGGGACCAAAGACGTCTTTCTTCTTCTTCTGTGGAAACGCAGGTCCACGGTAACAGGACACTTCTCTCACCTTTCCTCTTTGCTTGTTTGTGCCTGAATTCTACTTATACCTTTTCCTTGTATCGATACTGCAGTCAAGCTGATCTTCCAATCTCCCCATCCTGGGCTTGCTTACCATAGTGATCATGTTTCTGATCACTGGAGGGGGCATGTTTTTCTGTGCTCAGTATCACTTTGGGGCATCAGCCTTCACTCCCATCCTTCTTGATCCATGTGTGCTGGTGGCACTGGCCTCCCTCCTGGCTCTCTTGGGTGGGTGCCTGAGGCAGGCCTGGTTAGTCGTGATTCTGAACGACTCTACCCATAGTAATTGCACCAGGATGAGCACATGACTGATCCTTCAAGAGGTCTTGTGCTATTAACCAAGAGTCGTTCTCTTCCGAGATTGTAGAAACCAGGGATGATAGAGGCCTGAAACTGCTGGTGGCCATCTCTGTCCTGAGTAGAAAGAACCAGCTTGAGAATGGCGTCTTCACAGAGAACGTGGTATCAAAAGCCGGAGAGAGACATATTCCTGACCCCACAGTTGGAAGCCTGAATCATATCAGGCCTACAGTCACCCCCAGCCCTGAACGTGACAGCCAGCAGCAAGAACACACTCTCCAGGGTAGGTCTCTAGACCATTATTAGGATGGAGGGAACAGCCACCCTTCATCAATTGTAAATACTATGTTTGATTGGACGTTGAGTGAGGAGGCAGATAGAAGAGCAGGAAGTTTCAAACCATGCCCTGAGCAGGCCTGAGGGGCTCTATAAAAGTTCCTTAGGGGACACCATGGAAACCAGAGAGCAGGGCTAAGAATAGTTCTGTATTTGTTTTCTATACTGGGCTTCAAAATAAGGTTTCTGAAGAAAGGCTCTGTTCCTAACAAAAGCAAAAACAAAAACACTTTGGAAATTGACACTATGTCTAGGTTAGTTCTCCTAGAAGCCCAAGTTCTTCTACTCTCTAGATCCTGCCTTGTACCCTACTTTGCCTGAAACTGTACCCCCATCTGCATAATCATTGAATTGCATTTCATACTTTTTCCCCTCCTCCATCTCAGGCGATAAATCAGACATTTCCTTCCCATACTCTTCTCTCCTTTCTCCTGAATGTCAGGCAATTCATGTTCAGCCTAATTCAAATTCAGCAAATATTTATTGGGTGCAAGGTAGTGCTGTGTGCTTTGTTTTGCAACATTCATGAGTTCTTTCTGCTCACTGAGGAGATGGGTAGCTATTTATATTTGTGTCTAATGAATGAGATAAAGTGATCATCTCAAAGGTCACAAGGCAAATTCTTGGTAGAGCTAGAAATACCACACCAATCATAGTCAGGCATAGTGGAAGGAGCCTGAAGTTTGGGACCAGGCAGGCTTGGATTTGAATCCTGGTTTGGTACAAATTTATTTTGGAGCTTGAGCAAATTATTCAACCCCCCTGAGCTCAGTTCTCTATCCATAAAATGTAATATCCTCTACCTTGCAATGACGTATGTGGATAATATGAAATAATGTGTTAAACACATTAGCATTAGCATAAAATTGGCTCAGGAACTGTTAGTTTCCTTCCACTCCATCAGGAAATACCTGTGTTCCTCCATCCAGGATGATTTGTATGTAAAAGAGGCCTCTGTTACATAACTCCCTTTCAATACCATTTTTCCACTGAGATGCTCATACATGCAGGACATATTGTGCTTTAAGTCATAATATTTAGTTGTTTCATTATTGATAATACTCCTGTTGGCCAGGAGAGAGCAAAGGCATGTTACTGTGGACTCTCAACACTCAGATTCCTAGTAAAAAAGAATCAACCCCAATGGCAGACTTTGAACAAGTTGCAACTCCAGCCCTTGGAGCCCAGCCATCATTTACTGAATCAGCAACCACATATTTAGGTGTAATGGCCACTAGGCACCATTTGAGGGGCTGGAGCTACAATGGGAACAGACTAAGTCTGTGGAAATGATGGAGGTGGATATGGATGGCCTGTCCGTTTTGCCCTCCTGCCCTTTACGGCCCTGACGTTTATGGCCATAGCTTAGGGTGGGGATGACAAATTACGTTTTTGTACATCTGAGCTAAGAATGATTTTTACATTTTTAAAGAGATCCTGTGTAATCTGCAAAGCCTAAAATATGTACCATCTGGCCTTTTAAAGAAAATATTTGTTGACCCCAGGTTTAGAGGGACCTGTAATACTTTCATTGAGACCAGAGTAAAAAGTGTTATGGTGTAAGTATTAGTCTTTTTTATTAATAATTTGTTATTTATGTAAAGCATTATTAAGTATCATTTACTGGGATTGTTAAACAGTATTAAAGGATGAAAAGTGATGGGTAGTGAGAGGGTAGATTTTTATATCAATTTTGCAAGATAGTAATTCTCTTTTGTTAAGTCATATGACTGTAACTTTGTTTTCCTAGACTTCCACATAAAATGAAGACCTTCCCTATGTAGGTTTCCTGGAGTTTTTCAATGTTTGTTGTGGTTTTTT
>LNAC01000778.1:699632-714837 GCA_002007465.1 Ailurus styani
TTGTTTTTTTTTTTTTTTTTTTTTTTTTTTTTGCCTTGTACCCAAAAGAGAGGATCAGAAGATGAGCTGGGGAAGGGTCATCATTCCCCTGTGACAAATGGGGACAGCAGGAGAAAAGTTACTCTGTTGTCACTCCAGCCCTGTGACAATTTAATAAACCTCTTAGCCTTTCCATCTAAATGAGACCTGCCTTTCTTCCCTGCACCACATTTATTTAAAATGAAACAGCCTTCCTTTGACTTGTCTAAATGCTTCTTAGCACATTCTCTTTGATGCACGCATACAGTCCCTTTGCTTCCTGCTTGCCCTGGCTTCTCCTTCTTGGGCAAATTAAGGGTCTAGGGCGAGTGCCTTTGTCTGTTGACTTTCACCCATACGGGTAATTCAGAGCCTTGGAGTGGCACCCTCTTCTTCCTCCTGTAAACTGCCTCCAGGCAACAAGATTTGTGATGCCCACCCTAGGCTTGTGATAGGTGCCCACCCTAGGTTGGTGTCCACCCTAGGCTTGTGATAGGCTCCTCTGGAGTCACCCTAGGACAGGAGAGTCCATGGAAACCAAGTCCACCACGCACATGATGTGAAGGCTCCCAGCTCTAGCCACAAGTGTCCTGGGTCGGGTGTCAGCAGACTTGTTCCAGCTCTTCTTCCTCTGATTTGTTGTTGGATCCGGGCCAGCTACTTAGCTTGTGAATGCCTAAATTCTCACATCTGTAACATTAAGATAATGCCGACTTTCATTTCAGCTTCTGGGAATAGAATTAAACTGTATATGGACATTGATGTTCCCATAGTAACAGTCACGTAAGGGATCTAGCCTGCCACCAGAGGCAATACATTATTTATGATAAGTACTTGTAAAAACTCCTCACTGTCACTGTAATAAAAGATTCTTACAGGAAATCCTGGGGATATACTTTCACATTAATTTGCATTCATTATTTCGGGGAGAGTTCACGAGGCTCCCAACTACCTAATTCTAAATTTGCAGAATAAAATCAATTAGCACATGCTGGAGTGGCTGAATTCAAAAGCAGAACAGAGTGCTCCTGATGGCCCTTGGAAGGGGAAGGAAGGGACTGACTTCCTGGGCCTATTTATTAAAACCAGGGAGGAGTCGGTGGGTGTGGCTTGTCTGGGGAGAGATGGCTCCAGCTTGCCCAGTACATGAAGAAAACAAGACTGTTAGATAGCGCTATAAAAACAAATTTGTTGTTGGATTATTACTGTTGTTATTATTATTTGGGGGAGATTTTAAATATGTAATAAAATACAAAAAATGTAATAATAATCACATCATTATTCAGAAATAACCAACATTAATATTTTGGTATGTAGCCTTCCTGTTTCTCTCTCTCTCTCTCTCTCTCTCTTTTTTAAGATTTAGTTATTGGGGAGCACCTGGGTGGCTCAGTGGGTTAAAGCCTCTGCCTTGGGCTCAGGTCATGATCTCAGGGTCCTGGGATTGAGCCCCGCATCGGGCTGTCTGATCAGCAGGGAGCCTGCTTCCTCCTCTCTCTCTGCCTGCCCCTCTGCCTACTTGTGATCTCTCTCTCTCTGTGTCAAATAAATAAATAAAATCTTTAAAAGAAAGAAAAGAAAAAAAGATTTAGTTATTGGGGCGCATGGGTGGCTCAGTCATTTAAGCGTCTGCCTTCCACTCGGGTCATGATCCCGAGGTCCTGCGATCAGCCCCTCAACAGGCTCCCTGCTCAGTGGGAAGCCTGCTTGTCCCTCTCCCTCTGCCCCTCCCCCTGCTTGTGTTCCCTCTCTCTGAAATAAATAAATTTATTTCTTTATAAACTTACTATTTGAGGGAGTGAGAGAGAATGGGGGAGGGGCAGAGGGAAAGACTCTTCAAGCAGACACTCTGGGAGCCCCATGTGGGGCTCAGTCTCATGACCCATGAGATCATGACCTGAGCTGAAAAGAAGAGTTGGACACTTAACTGACTGAGCCACCCGGGCACCCCTATTTTCATACTTATATTTTTCTAAATGTTGTTTTGTAATCTGCTCTTTATATTTGTGAACATTTTCCCAAGTTATTTAATGTTCTTTTCAGAACATAATTGGCTGAATATGCACCATAAAGATGTATCTCTTTATTTAACCAATTCATAGTTAGTAAAGAGTTAGGTTGTATCCTGACTTGTCTTTTAATTAAAATAGATTCATGTATCAACCTGAGATCTCATGTTAATTTAGTTGACAGATTTAGACCTATATTTTGATCCATCCATAATGCTTCCATTGCTAACAACACTCTCTTTTTTCCCCGTGATTTTGCTATTAGCCCATAGTGCAAATACACCCAAATTCCCGTTCAAAAGCAAATTGCAGTGAAAGTCTCAGGTGGAGAGGCCCCTTGTCTGATTTTTGTTTTTCCATATTCTTTGGTCCTTGCATATGGATCTTTTGCCTAAAACATTATTTTCTTTCTTAATTTTATTGAAAATATCTTTTTTCTTTTTTAATTCAATAACAGTGAACTACAACAGTGATCTTCATTTTAATTTCAAATCTATCCCTGTTATTCTCTTTTGATAATATGATTTCACTTGCTTTTTTTTTTAACAAAGGCTTTATTCTTTCACCCAAATCTCACATTTTTAGTGTCAAGATTCCTTTAAAAATTCCTTGAGGACCCCAAAGAGCTTTTGGTTATGTGAGTGGTATCTATTGCTATTTGCCATGTTAGAAATTAAAAATGAGAAATACAAAATGCTATTTCATTTTAAAGTAACAATAGAAACCTATAACATATTAACATAAATACATATTTTATGACAGATAACAGTATTTTGCAAAGCCAAAACACATTCGGCAGGAATGAATGGTATTGTTTTCCATTTTGCCGATCTCTTTGATGTCTGGCCTAACAAAAGGCAGTTGGATTCAACAATCTGCTTCTGTATTGACACCAATTGCCACGTTTTGTTTTTGTTGAAGTACACAGACGGAGAAAACCCTGCCTCATACAGATACGTGGCTGGAAAAGGAAGGACCTGACATAACCCTCTGAAAGATCTCTGTTCTCACAGCGATCCCCTGCCTACACTTTGAGAATCACTGACTGTAAGTGCTGGTCCATCTTTTTATGCTACAGTTTCCTTTTTGTAAATATATGGTGATAACAATAGTATTTCAAAGTATTCTGAAATTACAGCATGGAAACTGCTAGAGTGGAAGGCAGAAATCTACACCTGTTCATAAAATAGAAAAACCGTTTTCTCTGGGGCATTTGGGAGACATGGAGCTAGGAGCTATCCCAGGTAATGTGGTTTACTAAAGCAATGTGTATTTCCAATAGCTATGTGGGTTTCACATTTCACCCCTGCAACCAAAAACTAGGAATTTTCTAAAGAAAGTTTTAAAGTTTCTTATGTGACTTTTGGTAAAGAAACTTTTATTTTCAGGAGGGTAAGATATGAATTCTGGCTCACTTTCAAAGTGGAGATATATTTCTCTGAAACCCGTTGCATAGTTATCTTGGCATTCTTCGATCTATATAATCGACCCATGTGTCTCATTTTAGCTTAGGTCAAGGGTGGAACTAATCCCTATTGGACGTTTTAAAGGCAGAATGTAAGTTTCTCATGGCCGACCTCATAATGGGTTCTGTGCGCAGCCATGGATCCAGTATGAGCTAGAATGGTTGTAATATACATACTCGGCAGGGAGCTTGATTGGATGTGCTCTGTGCAGCTCAAATGTGGGGATCACTTACAACAGTGCACATTCTGTTTTACTCTGACGCCTCGACTCAGCTTGGGAAGGTGGGATCCGGGGGGCAGGATGGCCCAGAACCCTCTGTCGTTTATCCCTACCCCAGGGTCGAGAAGATTGTCCACCCCCCCCCCCAAGAGAGCCACACTTGAATCCGGCAGTGACTTTGAGGGCCAGGCATGGGCTGGGGCACTCCAATCTGCCGCAAATATGGATTGTATCTCATCATAGCATCTCATGATGGTTGAGGAGAGGTTGCAGCCTGGATTTCAGAGAGCGTGAGTTGTGTCTGCATTTGGCAAATGGAGATAATGGGCTGGGTGAGGACAAAGTGAGAAAGGATGAAAGTGTTTTGAAAGCACGTTAGGTGCAAGAATTGTTATTACTGTTCTCAGATGAGTAAACAGTAAGCGTAGTAAACTGTCCCAGGGTGAGGAACTGCCGCGAATAGGGACACACCAGGCCTGAGGGGGTTCTTTGCTTTGCTTCTAGCAGGTCAGGGAAAAGAACCTGCTGGACCCTTCGCAGATCTTCCTGTTATGCTAATCCTGTCCGTGGAGCTTCTGAAGGGAATACTGGGCTAAAAAGCCACGGGTGGATCCTCTACCGATCCTTAAGTCGCAAATGAAAGGGACAGCCTGGTACCGAATATTATTGTTTCCCTAGATAATGTCGTCGCTTGTTTTGCAAATGACGGCAGTCACCATCATCAGTGACTTTACTTTTCAAGTGTTTTCCACTTCTTTGATATCTGAGAGTAGTTGCTAAAATCATGGAACATACTCATTGTGAGAATATATCAAATACTTCAGTGTGCACGTCCTGTGTTTTAAAAATCCTCTGTTAGTTGTTTTTGTTTTTTCAGTTTAAAGTAAGCAGAACCTTGGCACTGAAATAATTTTGGAATTTAGATATTGGTTCTTGAATGAAAACTTAACTTCTTTGTGTTCAATTAGACTTCAATTGCTCCACTTCAAAAAGGTCACCTAAATTTGGAAACGACAACTGATTCTAATTGTGACAATCTCACGCTTGCTGAATCTTCTCGNCTCCTCTCTCCTCTCTCTGCCTGCCTCTCTGCCTACTTGTAATCTCTCTCTCTGTGTCAAATAAATAAAAATAAAAAAAAAAAATAAAGTAAGCAGAACCTTGGCACTGAAATAATTTTGGAATTTAGATATTGGTTCTTGAATGAAAACTTAACTTCTTTGTGTTCAATTAGACTTCAATTGCTCCACTTCAAAAAGGTCACCTAAATTTGGAAACGACAACTGATTCTAATTGTGACAATCTCACGCTTGCTGAATCTTCTCGGAAAGGTTAAATTACTTTTTTCCATTTACTAAGGAACATTTCTGCATACTTCCACCACAACGCACACCCAAAAAATCTGGGGCTCTAAAGAAATGAGGCAATCATATTTTAATGGATTAGGTTTTGATTCCTTGTGACAGCAGCGTTATCAGCTGCCGTATGCCAATATTTTAGACTATCCGCACCAAATTTGCTTCGCTGCAATAACAGAACTGTGTTTCTCGTGAATCTATTAGAGGTGTTGTGGGTCGAATAGGAAAATGTCCACAAACACTGAAGAATTTCTAGAGATAGCCGGGTCATAAACTGAAGTGAGTTTATTTCTAGAGAGCCAGGGTAGAATAAACTGAGTGACTGAGGGAGAGGGTTCAAGAGGAATCAAGGTAGAGATAGAAGATAAATACCATACGATCTCACTCGGATGTGGAATTTAAGAGACAAAACAGACTAGCATATGGGAAGAGGGGAAACAAGAGAGGGAAACAAACTGTAAGAGACTCCTCTTCTTCTTTTTAAAAAGATTTTATTATTTATCTGTGTGAGAGAGAGAATGAGAGAGAAAGAATGAGCAGAGGGAGAAGCAGACTCCCCACGGAGCAGGGCCCTGGGATCAGGACCTGAGCACAAGGCAGACACTTAACTGACGGAGCCACCAGGTGCCCCTGGAGACTCTTAACCTCTGAGAACAAACTAAGGGTTAAGGGTTTATGGGGGGAGGGGGGCGGGGGGCGGGGGATGGGCTACATAGGGGGATGGGCACTAAGGGGGGCATTTGTTGTGAGGAGCACTGGGTGTTGTATGTAATGATGAGTCACTAAATTCTACTCCTGAAACCAATATTGCCCTGTATTTTAATGAACTGGAATTTAAATAAAAATAAAAAAAATAGGAGTCAAGGTGGAGGAACTTGAAAGGGGTTCTCAGGATCCTGCCCTGGGGGTACACGGGCTTCTTCAGTGGCCATGTTTCCTACGTCAATAGGGAACTACTAAGCTCCATAGTAGCTACACAAATGTTTGGTTCTATGAAAAATGGAGGTCTGTTCTAGGCTCATGGCTGAGCGTGGAGGGAAGCTCTAGCTTCCTATGAACAGTGTCAACTTAGCTTATATACAAGTATTGAGCAGAATAAGAAAAATAGCCAAAGAACATCTCACATAGACCACTGTCCAAGCATAAACTGGATGATGATGATGATGGTGATTATTATTATTGTTGTCGTTTGCACTCCCGACAATATATAAATAGCCAGGGATTTTTTTTTCTAGCTTTATTAAGATAAAATTGTATATACCATTATATGTTAAAGGTGGGTGACACGATGATTTGATATACATATGAATTGCAAAATGATAACCTTAGAAAGTCTGGTTAACATCTCCATTATCTCACATGTTACCTTTATTTCTCTCCAGTTTTATTGAGTTGTAATTCATGTACAGCCCTGCATAATTTTAAGGCATGCAACATAACGACTCAATACGCAATAATGCAAAATGATCACCACAAAAATTTAGATAACATTCATCTCCATATAGTGACAAGACAATTCTTTTCCTTGTGATGAGAACTTTTAGGATCTACTCTCTTAGCAACTTTCTAATATACCTTACAGCAGTGTTAACTCTAGTCATCAGGTTGTGCATTACCTGCTCTGTACTTACTCACCTTCCAGCTGGAACTCTGTACCTATTGACCACCTTCATCCACTCCCCCCACCCACCTGACCACTTTCTGTGTAAATGGGTGGTGTGAATGTTTGAGATCTACTCTTTAGCAGTGTTCAAGTATACAGTACACTATATATTATATTATTTTTAAAAATATTTTATTTATTTATTTGACACACAGAGAGAGATCACAAGTAGGCAGAGAGGCAGGCAGAGAGAGAGGAGGAAGCAGGCTCCCTGCTGAGCCGAGAGCCCGATGCGGGGCTAAATCCCAGGACCCCGAGACCACGACCTGAGCCAAAGGCAGAGGCCCAACCCACTGAGCCACCCAGGCACCCTATATATTATTTTATATGTGATATATATATATATATGCATATATAGTATATGTTGTTAAAATAGTTTTTTTTAAGGCAGGTATCCCCTTTGTTTTTGGGAACTTTCTCATGTATCTGAGTGAAAATTTCAAATACTATGGAATTACTGCAGTGCTTATGATGTGGTTTTGCATTACAGCAAAGTAATAGCCTGAATTATCATGTTCCTGCAGGTGTCTGTGGAAGGAAAGGGGTGACCACATTCAAGTTTAGAATGAGAGAAAGAAGGGCAAAGATAGGGAGGGCTATCAGAGTTTCCACCACCATCGCTTGTGTTGCAGTTGCTCTGATAAAGACAGAAGGAAACAGGGCAGCCGGAGAGCTTGGACATTGAAACACTTGATCTACCCATAAAGAGAAGAATAGCAGTACTAAAGAATTTATCAGCATACAGTTTCTTAAGAACAACGGAGGGGGGCTATGGAAGATGAGCTGGCTTCTGTTTTGCAATGTTTCTAGCAAAAAGGGCTGCACTCCTGTTTTAGATACAATGACCACACTCAGAATTTAGACGATCTCTTAGGGATATCTTTCCAAAGCCTCTAGGATGTGAGTCATTATATCAGAATCTTGAGCAAAAGTTGTGGAGGACTTGGAAAAGATGACATGTCATCTCCAAGTCTAGTTAACACACTAATTCCTTTAAAGGACTGGTTCTAGGAATCTTTACTGTTCCATTAATGGTGTGGATGTTCCCAGGATGAAGGGACCTGGCATTTACACATGGCCCAGGAGAAGCTGGCTGGAGACTTTTCCCACTTCTGTTTTCTCCTTACCCCTTTACCCAGTAGCCCTATTCTCTATTACACTGCTTTCAGGAAAAAATTTGATCAACTCCCTCCTGCAAAGAGTGAGAAAAGAGAAATAAACCAAGGTTTGATATGTTTTCTTTCTCAGGAGTATCCTCATTAGGAAACTAAGGGATGAAACTGGGTTCATAGAATTTCAGGCATCAGCTAGCCCAGTAGGAAGGAATTAGGGATGGCAGGGAGAATATCATCTACCCTACCTGGTTGTCTCTCTGCCCTTAGCAAGGCCGGCCCCAGTGGGTTCCCACTAACATGGCAGATGGCTTCCTTAGAGTCCTTCAGAAATCTTACTTGTCCTTGAGTGTGTCCAGGAAATGGCTGAGTGGAGGAGGCATTTCCTCCTGTCCTGTCTGGCACTGCCTCAAGAGTTGGGCCCGATGTGACTTTACAACAGTTATACAAGTTTCCAAGCTGAAGCCCATTTTGGTGAGGGTGGCGATATACCCCAAATAGGAGCCAGGCGCTGAAAAGGGTCAGTGTCTTCTCAGGATGATTTTTATAAAGAAAGCAAGGGGAAATTTTTATTACACAGTTGTAATCGATCATGGTAAGAAATACCAAGACAAGAGTAGGTATCAAACCGCCCTTCTTCCTTTTATCCAGGAAACATAAGTCTCTCTTAATTAGTAATGTTCCCTTCTTGTATGTCATGGACTTCTTTGTCTTACATTGCATCCTTGTTAAAGCTTGTGGATTAATGTCACAGGGAGCCCTTCCGAAACTATGGAGCAGTCTGCACAGTTCTTTCTCTGTTTCCCTGAAAAGTCTACCCATCAAGGGCCCCTAATCTTTGTGACAGTACCAATTGCACTCTGTAAAGGACACTTTGGGTACTTCAGGTTGAAAAATTAAAAGTCACATTATTTTCGATGGAATGTGGTCACCATAAGGGCCATTACAGATGTATCAACAGAGTTTTGGGAATAGAAAGGAGGGAACATAAATTCCAACCAGGGAAGGAAATTACATTGGCGGTAGTGATAATAGTAGCAGCTCCATATTCAACTCTCTGGTTAGGCCCCATATGTACACCAGCGCTTAATCCTGAGACACAAATATTCTATTTCAAAGGGGGTGAAGCATAGGACATGTTAGTTCTGCACCACTGTCACCAATGACTAAATAACAGACTTTCATGAAAGCATTTACTAATCGTATTTGTCTCACCTTCTTCACCTACATAATGAGGCTGATGATACTTGTGCATCACAAATTTCTTGGGGGAAACTTCAAACGAGGACAAATGCGTATAGATGCACCAAGCTATTTCCTGATGAATAGCCGAAAGCAACAATAAGGTGTTGCTCTGCGCTTCAACATTGCCATTATGTCTTGGCATCGATTGCGTATGTTGAAATACATTTCATAAGCATTTTTGGAGGTGAGTTTAGGCTTTCTGAAACACTGGCATATTTTTAGTGATTTCAAATGGAAAAGGTTCAAGCTTAATTAAGTAGGCTCTGGCATATTCAGCCATGTTCAACATGTGGAAAACAATTTGTGTTGGGAATGCCAGGCTGGGGGGGGGGTACAAAGAGGAAGTTGACCAGATCTCTGCCCCCACAGCCCTTCCAACCTGGTAGGGGAGGCTGTCGTTCAACCAACATTCCAGCACCACAAGAGACTTAAGGATAAAAATATTGGATTGGCAAGGAAGGAGTATAAATTTTAAGTGTAACAATTAAAGAAGGAAATTATAACCAACAGTCACAACAAGAGCAATAATAATAGCTAATAATTGGGCGCCTGGGTGGCTCAGTGGGTTAAANTGCCTCCTTGTGATCTCTCTCCCGCTGTGAAATAAATAAATAAAAAAAATCTTTAAAAAAAAAAAAAATAATAGCTAATAATTGCTCAAGAGCCTTTTACATTCAAGACACACTAAAAAAGATATCACACTTACTCCCCTCCAAAAATAATCTATGAAATAATTATTATCCTTATTTTACAGAAGCAGATCTTATTTTACTGAGGCTTAGGTAAAATGATTTGTGCAAGATGGAAAGGTGGAACCAAGATTTGGAGGTTGGAATCCATGTTCTTTCTGCTCAGCCACAGTGTTCCTTGTTAACAATGGCATTCTACAAATAGGTTATGGTGACGTCCAAACAATTTTGAGTCTTTTTTTTTTTAAAGATTTTATTTATTTATTTGAGAGAGGGAGTGAGAAAGAGAGAGAGAGAGAAAGAAGATGCATGGGCAGGGGGAGGGGTGGGGGGAGAGGGAGAAGCAGACTTCCTGCTTAGCAGGGAGCCTGATGTGGGGTGTGATCCTANCCCAGGACCCTGGGATCATGACCTGAGCCGAAGGCAGCGGCCTTAACCCACTGAGCCACCCAGGCGCCCGAGTCTTTTTTTTTTTTAAGATTTTATTTATTTATTTGAGAGAGGGAGTGAGAAAGAGAGAGAGAGAGAAAGAAGATGCATGGGCAGGGGGAGGGGTGGGGGGAGAGGGAGAAGCAGACTTCCTGCTTAGCAGGGAGCCTGATGTGGGGTGTGATCCTAGGACCCTGGGCTCCCCCCCAAAACAGACTTTTAAATTAGGGAACAAATTGGTGGTTACCAGAGGGGAGGTGGGTGGGAGGATGGTGGAATAGGTGAGGAGATTAAGAGTCCTTTTATTGTGATGATGAGCACTGAATAATGTATAGAATTGTTGAATCACTATATTGTATGCCTGAAACTAATATAACACTGTACATTAATTATAGTGGAGTTTAAAAAATAAAATAAAGTAAAAATGAAAAAACAGAGAAATTATCATATCAGATTTTCAGTTCCCTTTGCATACTATAAATGTAGCATAGTCCCAAACCCTTTGCAGTGTCATGTAATTTTTACTGTGTTCAATAAAAGCAATTGATCTAAAAAAAGAAACATAGCTAAATGGTTATATAATTTTTTTAAAGTAAACTCTACACCCAGTGTAGGACTTGAACTCATGATCCCAAGATCAAGAATCGTATGCTCTACCGACTGAGCCAGCCAGGTCCCCCTGTAATTTTTATACCTCTGTAAGAATTTTTATATAATAAATGCAGTAATCAAGAAGGATCCTTTATTTAGAATATGTATCTTAGAAAGTATAGTAATTTAAAATAGAGTAAAGATTCCTGTGCCTATTTATTTTCTGGAAAGAGTTTTCTAAGAGATGTTGGAAGGAGCAGTTTCCAGTAAGAAAAGCATGAAATGCAAGCCGTTTGTGTATGTGTGTAAGTGTTAGTTAGCTGGCTTGTCCTTGCATATGGCTGGGTGGGATTATTCCCCACTCCCCAGTCCTTTCAAAAGAAAAGAAGAAAATCCCTGCTGTTTTTGGATGCTAGATCAGGTGACCAGGTCCACATAAACCCCACAGAGTGGGAGTAGTTCTCTATAGGGACCTCATACCTGCTGGTGGGCAGGGCTCCCATCTTCCCACCTCCACGCTCTTTGAATGGCCATGCAGGCATCACATGGTCATGGCCGCTGTCAGGGAAACTGCCTCTCTAAAAGGCTCAAAATTGGGGACGCCTGGGGGGCTCAGTCAGTTAGGCATCTGCCTTCAGCTTGGGTCATGATGCTGAGGTCCCGGGATCAAGAAGGGAGCCTGCCACTCCCCCTGCTTGTGCTCTCCCTGTGTCGAATAAATAAATAAAAAATCTTTTAAAAAAGTCTGTTTTTTGGTTTGTCTCTTTTTTTCTTTGTTTTGTTTCTTAAATTCCACATCTGAATGCAATCATATGGTACATGACATGATAATTTTCACCCTTTTTTAAAAAAAAGATTTTACTTGAGAGAGAGAAAGAGAGAGCATGAGAAAGAGGAGGGGCAGAGGGAGAGAAAGAAACAGACTCCCTGCTGAGCAGGGAGCCCAACGAGGGGCTCAGTCCCAGGACCCTGAGAGCATGACCTGAGCTGAAGGCAGACACTTAACCAACGAAGTCATCCAGGTGCCCTGATAATTCTCATCCTTATCTGAAAAACCTTAAAGAACAGTATATTGTGATTATATTATTTAGAATCTGATAGCAAGAAAAGTGACTGATCTGTGGAATGACATTTTAGAAACTTGAGCATAAATTAAACAAGAAGTTGATCTTGCTGTGATCAGCATGTTGCCTACCTCTGTGTTGTCTGGATATCCCACTGTCGGTCTGTTGAAATGCCCCAATACAGAAGACGCAACCTCTCTTTCTCCCCATGTGTCAGTAGCCTGAGCTCTTACAGAAGGCACGGTCCCCAGCAGTGTTCCAACATGGCGGCCATAGTTACAAAGAATGATAAATGCTTCCACTGTGTTACCAATTTTTAAAGTTCTCTGTAGCCCTTGCAAAGGAGTTCAAATTGTGCCAGCCATCTTTTATTAGTCAGTCCCATGGGGTTCTTATTGTTATTTTGAACGAGATCTATTTTTGTTTAATTCTATGGGAACCACACATAGTTTGTGCTTTTGCCAGAAATTTATTTTCCAATGAGTGCTACTCAATTCTAAATAAGTACATTCTGCATTTTTATGCTGGGACATAGTAAGGGTGAGTTCAGTCAGGAACGGCATTTAAAATTGTATTATGCAGCCTGGACTTTTTTTGTGACTAATATAATGGTAACTACAAATGAGTTTGGGTTTTGTTTATTGTCTTACAAAGTGATCCATTTTATTTTATTTAAGATTTTATTTATTTCTTTCACAGCGGGAGAGAGATCACAAGGAGGCAGAGAGGCAGGCAGAGAGAGAGAGAGGGGGAAGCAGGCTCCCTGCTGAGCAGAGAGCCCGATGCGGGCCTCGATCCCAGGACCCTGAGATCATGACCTGAGCCGAAAGCAGAGGCTTTAACCCACTGAGCCACCCAGGCGCCCCAAAGTGATCCATTTTAAATGAAAACATAAAGTCATTAAGAATTGATTTTACAACAGTGTGGCTTATTTGTCGACTTATAGCATTGATTTGTGTAATTGTTCAATGTGTTTATTCATGCACAGAGATAAACATTATATTAACTCTAATAACCAGAAAATCAATATTGCATGTCTTTTCACAACAAAAAAAAAAGGAAACGATTTTCTTACCTAACTTTCAGTGCATGATATCTGTGGAAATCTTGAGCTGTTTTCTGAAGTGAGAAGACAGTTTTGTTCTATGGCACTAAGTTTCAGAGTATGGATATTAAGACTTTATCTCTTTGACCGGAGACTAGCAGAATATTTTCACTTGTAATAAAGCTTAACTCCCAGGACTACAAGAAGCAAAAAAGGCAATCTTATTACAACACAGGAACTTCAAGTCCCTTAGACCCTGAGGGATTGGTAGATGTTATATTCTATTTAGTGCAGTAGCACAGTCTTTGAGGAAAACTGTCTAAGCAAAATCTATAGGAAATGATGAATCCTGCATGAACGCTTAAAACCACAAGGCTTCTACAAAGCTGATTTCAGAGGACCAAGGAGAAAACAGAGGGGATTTTTAGTAAATGTCATTTATTCTCTTGTCAAAAAAGAGAGTAGAGCTGTCTCACTGGGCCAGCTGGCCCGTGCTCCGCGTTCCCGCACCAAGTGTCCTCCGTGTCCACCTCCACCCACTGCAATGGAAGAGCCACTGTGGCTCTGGCATGTGCAAGGCAGGCTTTGCTGGGGACGATTCCCTGCCGAGCCGCATTCCAGTTGGTCATCGGGTGACCCCGACACCGGGGTGTGCTGGTGGGCACGGGCCAGAAGGATTCCTATGTGGGTGATGAGGCCCAGAGCGAGCGGGGCATCCTGACCCTCAAGTACCCCGTCGAGCACAGCACTGTCACCAACCGAGACAATGTGGAGAAGATCTGGCACCATACCTTCTACAGTGAGGTGTGCGTGGCCCTCGAGGAGCACCCCACGGTGCTGACAGAGGCCCCCCTGAACCCCAAGATCAACTGTGGGATGACTCAGATCATGTTCCAGACCTTCAACATCCCAGCATGTACATGGCCATTCGGGGGTGCAGTCCCTGCATGCCTCCGGCCGCACCACTGGTATTTTCATGGACTCTGGGGATGGGGTCAGCCACACTGTGCGCATCTGTGAGGGGTATGCTCTGCCCCCACGCCATCCTGCGTCTGGGCCTAGCTGGTTGGGACCTGATGGACGAGCTCATGAAGATGCTCACGGAACGTGGCTACAGCTTCGCCACCACCGCCGAGCGGGAAAATGCGTGACATCAAGGAGAAGCTGTGCGCGGTCGCCCTGGACTTCGAGCAGGAGATGGTCACCGCCGAGTCCTCTCCTCCCTGGAGAAGAGCTGTAGGCTGCCCTACACGGCAGGTGATCACCATCCGCAGCGAGCCGTTCCGCTGCCTGAAGGCGCTCTTCCAGCCTTCTTTCCTGGGTATGGAGTCAGGTGGTATCCACGAGACCACCTTCCACTCCATCATGAAGTGTGACGTCGACACCCGGAAGGACCTCTACGCTCGCACCGTGCTGCGGGGCGGGACCACCGTGTACTCCGGCATCACCGACAGGAGGCGGAAGATCACAGCCCTGGCCCCCAGCACGATGGAGATCAAGATCATCGCTCCTCCCGAATGCAAGTACTCGGTGTGGAGGGGGGGCTCCCTCCTGGCCTTGCCGTCCACCTTCCAGCAGATGTGGATCAGCAAGCAGGAGTATGATGAGTCGGGCCCCTCCGTTGCCCACCGCAAATGCTTCTAAAGAGACTTTAAGCAGATGCGTAGCATTTGCTGCATGAGTGAATTCCCAAGTATACTTTTGCTCTGGTGAATGTATACACCTCATGCTGGCCTCCTGAAACTGGAATAAGCCTTTGGAAAGAAATCTGTCCTTGAAGCTTGTATCTGATATCAACACTGGGTTGTAGAACTTGCTGCACTCTTGACCTTGTATCCAAGTTAACTGTTTCCTTAGTATATGTTTAATACCCAGTGCATATCTTTGATTTAAACCCTTAGCACCTCCCGCTGGGTCACTTGATGGCCTGAGGCTGAGAACATGGTTATGGAAGAGAAATCCATTGATTGGAGAATCTTCAAGACCAGGAGTTTCTTGATCTGTGCAGGGTATTAATGTGTTAAAAGCTGCCAATTCCAGAATTTCTCTAGCAGCTGGCAAGAGTACTGGACCAGTTGCCATTTCTGTCTTGTAGGTCCAACAGGTGACAGGGTTGAGAAGGTCCGGGCCTTAGGACCCACTTTACTTTCTTACCTGATGTTTTTTTTGTTTTTGTTTTTTTAAGATTTTTTTATTTATTCATTTGACACAGAGAGAGAGATTACAAGTAGGCAGAGAGGCAGGCAGAGAGAGAGGAGAGAGGAGGAAGCAGGCTCCCTGCTGAGCAGAGAGCCCG
>LNAC01000778.1:714952-779058 GCA_002007465.1 Ailurus styani
GCCCAGTTACCCGATGTTTTCCTGCCAGAACACCTTGGGCTGTTTTCTTGAGTTGGAAAACAGTTTGCATTTACACCTGAAAATTTATTCATCCTTTTAATTTATGTAAGGTTTTTGCACACAATTCTCAATTCTTCAAGAGATGGCAACAAATTGTGGTTTTTCTACTGTCATGTGAGAACATTAGGCCTCAGCAACCCGTCATTGTGTGACGAAAACAAAGTGCTGCAGTAAAAAAAAAGAAAAGAAAGCAGGTTTGTTTGGTTGATTTGGTTGTGGCTTTGTTTTTGTAGACACATAAACCACGGAAGACTATATGACTTACACTAGTCATGAAGGTGATTATTTGCCCAAATATCTAAAGCACGAAATAAAACTTTATATTTTGTTTTGCCTTTCAAATGGATAGGGATTTTAAAAATGTACTTCTGTATCTATAGAAAATGATAAAAGTGAAATTTAAATGACCTGTAATTCCGCTGACGAGATAACACAGTTGACATTTAAAAATATTTTAACACAAGCACGTGTTTTTAAAAATTTCAATAGTACTGAGAGGTTTAAATGAAACACAGATGTATTTTCCCCTCCCCCACCCCAACCACCTGCCTATTTCCACCAAGCTGCAGTTAACAATTGCTTGTGAATCTTTCCAGAAAAGGAACTTATCTCTAGATACCAAGAGGTGTGTGTGTGTGTGTGTGTGTGTGTATGTGTGTGTGTGTATAAAATTAAGATTTTGGGGGTGCCTGGGTGGCTCAGTCAGTTAAGCATCTGATGCTTAATTTCAGCTCAGGTCATGATCTCAGGGTCCTGAGATCAAGCCCCATGTTGGGCCCAGTGCTCAGCTCTGAGTCTGCTTGGGCTCCTCTCTCCCTCTGCCCCTCCCCCTCCTCTCTCTCACTCTCTCTCTCTCTCTCTTTCAGGAAATAAAAAATAAGTAAAATTTTTTTTCACAAAGTTTGTCATTCCATATGCCTTGAATTTTTCATTTAATAATATATTTTAGATCTTACATCAGCATCCATAGAACTCTCATATTATTTTAACAGTTGTATAATTGTTTATTATATAGTGTACTATAAGTATTTAACCAGTCCCCTGTTGATTCAGATTTAAATTATATTTTATTTTTGTGAACATATATGTAAAGCCTTGACAGCTGAATCGCTGATGAAAAGATGTCTACATTTTTTATTTTGATAGATACTATCTAGTTTGTGGAATCAGTTTTCTCTTCTCCCAACATTTGAGAGTTAACTATTTCTCTAGTGCCGATACGAGAATTTTAAATTTTCACCCAATGAAATTCAGTTTATAGTATTCCATTTTGATTCTTTGTTGAATGGACAGACATTTTACCTCAAGAAAAACCAGAATGTACTTGCTTTGGGAACATATGGCGTCTTAGCCCAGTGATATGTGGACGAACAAGGGAGAAAGGAAATATTTTAATTTAATAAGATGGATTGGCAAATGTGGGTAACACCAAGTAAACTTTGTAGGCCAGTGAATTTTAGGAAACTTTTTAAAGAGTAGATTAAATTGATAACTCTCATGTTCAAGAGATGGTATGTAGTTGTTTAATGGGTAGGGTTTCAGTTTCGCAGAGTGAAAAGAATTCTGGAGATTCGTTAGAGTGTGAGTGTATTACCACCATTGAACGGTACATTTCAAAATGGTTGCAATAAGATGAATGGATAAAGATGTGGTATGTGGTATTTGTACATAATGGAATGGTACACAACCATCAAAAAATAAAATCTTGCCATTTGCAGTGATGTGGATGGAACTGGAGGGTATTATGCTAAGTGCAATAAGTCAATCACAGAAAGACAATTATCATATGACCTCACTCATGTGTGGAATTTAAGAAACAAAACAGACGATTATAGGGGAAGAGAGGAAAAAAATTAAAACAAGATGAAATCAGAGAGAGACGAACTACAAGAGACTCTTAATCATAGGAAACAAACGAACGGTTGCTGGAGGGGAGGGGGATGGGGGATGGGGTACCTGGGTGATGGGCATTAAGGAGGGCACGTGATGTAATGAGGACTGGGTCTTATATAAGACTGATNCGATTATAGGGGAAGAGAGGAAAAAAATTAAAACAAGATGAAATCAGAGAGAGACGAACTACAAGAGACTCTTAATCATAGGAAACAAACGAACGGTTGCTGGAGGGGAGGGGGATGGGGGATGGGGTACCTGGGTGATGGGCAGTAAGGAGGGCATGTGATGTAATGAGGATTGGGTCTTATATAAGACTGAGAATCACTGACCTGTTCCTCTGAAACCAATAATACATTATACATTAATGGAATTTAAATTTAAAAAATGGTTGCAATAGTAGCTTTTATATCATGTATATTTTACCACAATTAAAAAGAAAGATAACGAGCAAAATTATGCTCTATAGAGAAAAAGAGGCCAATTACCTAAAATGTAATTTCAAGAGTGTAAGGGAAAAGACAATAGCAGAAATTCAGTCAAATCCCTTCAAGGGCCAATTAATGTCATTGCACAATCAGATAAAGTCCTGAATGCAAAGATCCCTGGTATGGACTCAGATGTAATGTAAGGCACAAATGACTAATAGCAGCAGCATAATCACCCCTACTCGTCTATGAAATAGTTGCCTGCTCTACCTGATGACTACCAGCACATTTCCCCAACTGGAAAAGTACCTGTTCTCTGGGCTCTAATCAAATGTATCTGCCAACACACCTGCATTCATTGTCTCCAATGCTAATGACCAGATTTGGTACCTGGATTCAAGACAACGCATGACCCCAGAGAAGAGGAAGACCACAGGGAGCCCCAATGCCTCAGGTCATTGTGTGATCTACACCATTGTTTAAAAGCACTCTGTAATATTTTTATTTGTCATTGCCCCCAGTCATCTTGTGAGAGGAATCAGAATCGCAGAGAGAGTGAACAACCAAAAGCTGGAGAAAATCGTGACTTTTGTTCACAATGACTTGGAGTCCCAGGTTCTGATTACGAGAGCAGACAAATCACTGTTATAAAAATAAAATACATTTATCTTGGAAAGGTGACTCACAGTGCATGTAAAGGAATTATCTAACTAAAGTGTTCTACAAACTTAATAAGCCCATTTCTCTACCATTCAATTGAAGGTGAACAGTTGCTTGCTGGCATTCATACCTTCTAGCTTAGCACAGAGCAGAGGTTCTCAATTTTGGCAGCACTTTAAAGTCACCTGCCAAAGCTGTTAAAAGACTAATGCCCTAGGGTCATCCCAGACCAATTAATCAGAATCTCTGGGGTGGGTTTCCAGGTGATCCCAACCCGCTGCTAAGGCCTGGATCGCTGGCACAAAGATCGTCGACTTCAGTGTGCATAAGCCTTGGGGGTGCTCCATCCTCCCCTAATGGAAATATGGCTTAGAGGTTTGGGATTTTCCCAAGATCTGTATTTCTTACATGCATTTCAGTCGACGCTAATACATACGGTTCTGTGCACACTTTGAAAAATACTACTACAGGGCGCCTGGGTGGCTCAGTGGGTTAAAGCCGCTGCCTTCGGCTCAGGTCATGATCCCAGGGTCCTGGGATCGAGGCCCGCATCGGGCTCTCTGCTCGGCAGGGAGCCTGCTTCCTCCTCTCTCCTCTCTCTCTGCCTGCCTCTCTGCCTACTTGTGATCTTTCTCTCTGTATCAAATAAAAAAAAAAAAATACTACTACAGTGACTGAAATTCCCGATTTTTTCATCCTAATCACAGATCTCTTCTGCTACTTGATAAATCTGGTCCCCCTGGGCTTTGTTAATAAGGCTCTTTACCCCAAGTCAGTCATTTTTCTTGCTTTGCCCTGAGACACGTCCAAGATCTTCACATATTACTCGCAATGAGTGGCTCAAAAAATGGCTGCATAATCCAATGAAATCCTGACCAAGGTTAAACACAATGGAAAGGTTTCATGGTTTCTCCATGCCGTACTTTTGGTAATAACTCCTGGAGGCGTCCTTTAAAAAATAACAATACAGTGGGACCCCTGGGTGGCTCAGTTGGTTAAGTTTTTAAGTGCCTGCCTTTGGCTCAGTTCATGATCCCAGGGTCCTGGGATAGAGCCCCACATGGGGATCCATGCTCAGTGGGGAGCCTGCTTCTCCCTCTCCTGCTCCCCCTGCTTGTGCTTGCGTGCTCTCACTGTCAAATAAATAAATAAAATCTTTTTAAAAATAATACAATATTCAACATAATCATCAGCATCAAAATGTAACAGAAGAGTTGTTCTGCCAGGTCACTATGAACCTGAGAATTCTTTTTAAGGAAGCTCGTGCAAAATAAGCCTTCTGAAGGGTGCATTTGTACTTTACCTCTTGATGTTTTATCCTTATTAAATTTTACCATGTTTTTTAAAATTTTTATTAGAGAGAGAGAGCATGCACACAGTGTGCAGTGGGGAGGGCCAGAGGGAGAGGGAGAGAGAATCTTCAGCAGACTCCACACACAGCATGGAGCCCAATGTGGGGCTCGATGTCTTGACCCTGAGATCATGACCTGAGCTGAAGTAAAGAGTCGGCTGCTTAACCGACTGAGCCACCCAGGCACACCACCATGATTATTTTTTTTATTTTTTATTTTTTTTATTTTTTAANAAGGAAGCTCGTGCAAAATAAGCCTTCTGAAGGGTGCATTTGTACTTTACCTCTTGATGTTTTATCCTTATTAAATTTTACCATGTTTTTTAAAATTTTTATTAGAGAGAGAGAGCGTGCACACAGTGTGCAGTGGGGAGGGCCAGAGGGAGAGGGAGAGAGAATCTTCAGCAGACTCCACACACAGCATGGAGCCCAATGTGGGGCTCGATGTCTTGACCCTGAGATCATGACCTGAGCTGAAGTAAAGAGTCGGCTGCTTAACCGACTGAGCCACCCAGGCACGCCACCATGATTATTTTTGACTGCTGTTCAACTAATCACCTTAATGTCACTGGCAAATGATGCGCACTTCTCTGTTTTATTATTTACATTGCTAAGAGAAATATGAATTATTCTGATGGCCAGGAGATCCTGTACATTTGTACTTTCTGTTTCCCCAGGCTCACCTTGAACTCTATATGCCTGTTTGAATCATCATAGCCCAGAATGGGGTGGTCACAGTCAACATTGTGGAGTGGAAAAGGAACAAATGGGCTTTGGGATGAAATAAACCTAGTGCAGTCTCCTAGTCCCACTTCTTACTAGCTGTGTGACCTTCAGCAAAACCCTAATTTTATAGAGCCTCATTTTTTTCTTCTGGAAACATGCAGCTACGATACTTCCCTCAAAGGGATATTTTGGCAATGATTAAATGAAACGTACCAATGTTTAACATATTAATTGACACATCGTCAGGTGTTAAGATAAAGGTTTTTTTTTCTTTCATGTAATTCAGATAACATGAATGGCTAAGAGCATAAATATGGATATTCTTCTAACTTAATCCACTCAGAAAAATTATGGGAAAGGAAAAATAATTACAATGCGTTGGACTAACCCTCAGAAGGTGACTCAACCAAGGGTGGCGGGGTTCACTCCCGCATCAGGCAAGGGTGGTCAGGGAGCACTCTGGGTGCTGGGTGGGAGCCAGGCCAGGAGGCTGACTGAAGGCCACGGCCAAGAATGAGGCATGGGGTGAAGCCAAGGAGACAAACCTGAGCCAAGGAGAGAAAAGGGCCAGTACTTGAAGGCTGCAGGGAGTCAACCTTGAGCAACAGCTGGCCCTCAGAGAACCTGGAAGAAGCCTAGAGGACGTAAAGGGTCGGCTTCAAAGAAGAGATCTAGAACCCAAGAGTCTGCATCAGGAGAGATGGCGGAGCCCGGGCAAGGTGGGACTCTGGAGCCCAAAGCCGCCAGGCTGGGGTCACCCAGGAAATAGGTTACTATCTTATCTTTTTATATTAGCCTGGCTAAACTTTTCCATCCTTGTCCAAGTCTCTCCCTCTGTTAGGCTTTCTTTGATGGGTATAAATGTATTCTTCTATAATTAGGCACTATACTAAGAAGAGCAGGCTAAATAATGCATCTCCAGAATCTCAGTGACTTCACACAATAAAAGTTCATTTTAGGCTCCCATCGCAGCCGGTGCTGAGTCTGTGGGGGTGGGGAGGGAGGAGACCTGCTTCCTGTGGTTATTTGGGAACCCAGGTTCCTTTGATTTGGCGGCGCTGCCATTCCCCAACAGGGATTCTGAACGTTGGTTCATCAGATCCTTTTTCACATTTTTAGCACCAGCTTGTTAAGGAAGTGTGAGCTACCTACCAGCTGCCTCCTGAAGTCTTTTGATTCCATCCTTCCCGTCAACATGCTCATTAACAAATACAGAAAATGTGGTTTTGACTAAGTAAATTGATAAACAGGTGCCAAACCTGGGATGAATAGCAAAGAAAATGGGTGATGTTTCCTTAGAATTGGTTCTGAGCCCAGTCCTCTTACTGCCTTTGGTGGTTTGTGTAATAGGAAGTAGCTCATTATATTTCTAAAATAAATTTTCAGCATGAGAAGCGATAGGCCCTTAATTTGGAATGGTTTTGATTTAGTTGGAGAAATTACTGGAGACCGTCCATAGAAATGAGACTCCACCCCGAAATGAGACAGAACCTCTTGAAGTCTCAGTTTCCCTTAGTGAAGAAAGTGGTATAGACAGTCCCCAGGGTTCCTTCTAGTCTTAGTCTTTAGGTCGTACGAAGATGAAGAAAAACTTTATGAAGATGATAGCAAAGCTGATAACTACCTAGCAGTTTTTAGTGGTTTATATGTGAATATGTTATTAAAGTGAAGCACTTGGGCGCCTGGGTGGCTCAGTGGGTTAAAGCCTCTGCTTTCGGCTCAGGTCATGATCTCAGCGTCCTGGGATCGAGGCCCGCATCAGGCTCTCTGCTCAGCAGGGAGCCTGCTTCCTCCTCTCCCTGTCTCTCTGCCTGCCTCTCTGCCTACTTGTAATCTCTCTCTGTGTGTCAAATAAATAAAATCTTAAAAAAAAAAAAAAAAATAAAGTGAAGCACTCATGAAAGAAAAAAAAATGTACTAATTAAAACGTGGGGGCACCTGGGTGGTTCTGTCAGTTGAGCATCTGACTTCAGCTCAGGTCATGAACTGGGTCCTGGGATCAAGCCCTGCATCAGGCTCCACACTCACTGAGGAGTCTGCTTGTCCCTCTGCCCCTCCCCCTACTTGTGCTCGCATGTGCTCTCTCTCCCCCATAATAAATAAATAAAATCTTTTTTAAAAATGTAGTGGGTATGTGGGCTAGCATCTTAGTTGCAAGCAAGAGGAATTCTGATTGATTTAAGCAAAAAGCAACTTATTGAAAGGGTCTTCGGGTAGGTCGCAGATTCTCCAGGAAGGCTAAGCTTAAAACCCAGGTAAGAATCAAGCCCAAGTCATGCCAAGGACACATGATCGGGACATGTCTACTGTTTGCACTAAATGCTGGAGGTCCCTTGGGCCCCCTAGGGCATAGACGAATTCCTGACCATTTCAGCTTCTTTGCTCCACTCATTTCAGATTTTAAGTCTTGGGCCATCTGATTGGCCATCATTTGTTTACATATCTGAGCCCAAACTTCCAGTGATGGTGAAATCGAAGATGAAACTGGCCCACTCAGACTGATGTAATGGAGAAATTCCCCCAAACATAGCAAGGGCTCCTTCAAATTCCATACAAATTTTTTTCTTAGATTTTTAAATAGTTTATTTATTTGACAGAGAGAGTGTACAAGTAGGTAGAGCAGCAAGCAGAGGGAAAGGGAGAAGCAGACTCCCTGCTGAGCAGGGAACCTGATGCAGGACTTGATCCCAGGACCCTGGGATCATGACCTGAGCCAAAGGCAGATGCCTAACTTACTGAGCCTCCCAGGTGCCCCTCCGTCCAAATTTTCACTTCATCTAGCATACTGGGGGTCATCTCTATCACCCCAGAGGCAGGAAGAGAAAGGGTGATCTTTTTTTCTAGGACTCCTTGCATTCTTCTACAAGTGAAGCAGTAGATCTTTCTCTCTTTAGAGTTTTGCCTCCTAATAAGTACTGAAAAACACAAGCTTCTTGATGCATTCAAAATTAACAGTCCAATAGATATAGGGAGATAAGATTAAGTTCCTCCATGATAGATATTTCCATTAGTTTTGGTAGCCTGGCTTCTGAACCTCCTTCCTGTGCTGGGAAATTCTTCATTTGGTGCTTTACTGTGATGGTCAGACTGCTGGCACCTGACAAGTTGAAAATTCAAGATGCTTCCCATTTCACTTTCCTTTGTGGCCAAGTCTTGGGCATGCGATGCAGGCACCAGCAGCAGATGTGCCTACCCCAGACCTTGAACTAGAAATGGGAGACGCCGAGGAGGGGATGGTGAGGAAGGCTCTCTGGCAGGGCGAGGGGCGGGGGGCAGTAGAGGCAGTGATGCTAGGGACACTGCGGGTGCTGAGGGTCGGTGGTGGTAGCCTGCAGATGTCCAATGTTTGGTGCTGGTCAGGATGCCACCTCTCCAGACCCATTCGTTCTGCAATGTGATTCAGGATGGTTGTCCTGACTGCACAACCACGGTCCCGGCTGTCCAGTCATCTTGGTGACTTTGTGATACTCAGTTTTCTTTGCTAGTCTTTTCCTCTGAAATGAACCAGTGTAGGTTGCTGTTGCTGGCAGCTAAGAACGCTGATGCATATCAGACTTTAGTATCCTCTTCCAGCGTCCATCCCAGTGCCTGGTGTACAGTGGAAGCACTGTAAGTATTGATTACAGGTTGGCAAGAAGGAGGAAAGGAGGGAAAGGAGAAAGGATGGAAGAGGGAGGAAACGAAAGGAAAGGAAGAGAAGGGAAGGAGGGAAGGAAAAAGGAATTGAGTATATAATTTGAAAGCTAATCCTTTTATCATAATTTGTAACTTTCAGAGGTCTGGGGGTCACCGAAAATGAAGAACAGAGAATACCTGGAGAAAGTTTACAGGAAAGTCACAAGGGCAGGGGAGAATAGCGATTTCTTTTGAGGGATCAAAAGAATGAGTGTGATGGTTTGGCCTTAAGAAAAGATTCAGGGACAGAGAACAAGTGTATACTGCTGCGTTTAGCAGAGACGCAAACTAACTGTGACTTAAGGTTGAAATGTTTTTCTCTCTCATGTTACAGTCAAGAAATAGACAGTCCCAGGACACCTGGATGCCTCTGTTGGTTAAGTGTCCGACTCTTGGTTTTGGGTCAGGTCATGATCTGAGGTTCCTGGGATGGAGCCCTGCTTCGGGTTCCACACTCAGCATGGAGTCTGCTTGAGAATCTCTCTCTCTCCCTCTCCTTCTCCCTCTGCCCCTCCCACTCATGCTCTCTCTCTCTCTCTCTCTCTCTCTCTCTAATAAATAAAATCTTGAAAAAAAAAGAAGAAGAAGAGGTAATTGGTCCCAGGGATGGTATGAAAGTTTTGCTCCATGAAGTCATTCAGGGATCCAAGTTTCTTCCATCTTATTGTTCTATGACACTTAGGACATTGCCCTTGCCCAGTGGTAAATATGGTGCACCATCACATGACATCCACAGTGCAGACAGCAGGAGGCAGAATGATGGGTGCGCACCTTTTGTTAAGACACATCCCCGCGCTGACCATATCATTTCCCATCATATGCAGTTGGTCAGTTCTTAGTAACGTGGCCACGTGGAACAATGCTATGTGAATGTCTGCCAGTCAAGGGTTCTATCATTATAGAGGAAGAGGAGAAAAGATATTGGAGAACAACCAATATTGAAGCGATCTCTGCTTCAACAAATAGCTGGTTAAAACTTCAGCATATGGGATCATATGAGAATCACAGTAGAATTTTCAAGGGCTGCTGAACACAGTTCCTTTTGAATGTGAGAAATGCCTCCAGATGTCTTAAAATGGGACAGTTGTCATTTGTAATGAAATAGGTTGAGAAAAGGGACAGCTCATGCTTAGCCGCAGCCCCATGTCTATATTCAGAAATGACAAAGGGTACAAAACAGCACTGAATGAAAGCTTAAAGGTCTTTCTCAGGGCGGATTGCTACAGCTAGAGTTGTATGCTTGGCAGAATGCACTGTGCTGTCCAAATGCTCCTCTGGGCCATTGTAGAAAATGCAATGGCCCCTAAGGAGGTCAGAGAGGCCTCGGACCTAGAGGAGACCCAGAAAATACTAAGGGAAATTTACAGATGACAAATACAAGGGCAAACTGGGTGCAAGTTCAAAGCTGTGGAAATATCGTGGGGGGATAGAGGGCACATGTACGTCTGAGTTATCTTGCAACACATTACTTGGGGCAAAGAGTAACGGGGCTCTAAGCCACTGGTGGCAAGGGCAGAGGGCAGCGTCCAGAGAATGCCAGCTGGCTCCCAACCCCCGGGCGGGGCCCCTGTGCCCAGCTGGCGGGCTCCCACTGACTCCGTTGAAGCACACTTTCTGCACAGCCTGCAAGCAGCTGCTTTTCTAGGAGAGCAGCAATGCTTGGCCCATCCCCACTACTCTAAATGCCTCAAAAGCCTTTTATAGGCATTCTCTTTGAAAAGCTTTGAAAAGCTCAATGAAAGCTTCGAGATAGGGACAGCCGTCTTTCCTGTCCGCACAGAGGAGGCCCACCTGGGATGGGAGGCGATGCGGCCAACCCACGGAAGAAAGAGGAGCTGAGAGATCTGGGCTGCGGAGGAGCAGCCAAGACCAAGGCCTGGGGACGGGAGCCTTGGGGGCTGGTAAGCCCTGACCTTCTCAGTTATGGAAGCCCAAAAAGCCTCTGTGTTTGCTTAGGGTGGTTTGAACTGAGTTGTCCTTGTAGCTAAAAGACTCACGGCTAAGATGCCCTTTATAGTGTGTTTGCCCTTCATCCATTCCTTCCCTGCCTTTGACCCCTTGCTTCCTACACCCCTGAGTGAATCGGCACAGCCAGACTCTTACCCTGCGGGACCTACCTCTCTCTTCCTGCTTCTGGAGTTTTCCACCTTTGGCTAATTTTCCTAGTTTCCTTTGCCGGGTTCACCAACTGTGACCTAAAATTCTTATTTCTTCATTTCTTCCTGACTCTCTCCTCACAGCTCTTCCCCCACTGTTTTTTTCTTTTTTTTTGATCACCTCAGATGACATCTCTGTTTTCCTTTGAGGAGATGTATCAAGCTTGGTTTTTTTCTCTTTTGCTTTTTTTCTGTGTCTTTGTAGCCCGTACCCTTATGTCTTTCTTGTCTTCTGGTCTTAATCTTGGGACGTTTGTATACATGTGTTCCTTTTTGACACAGAGATCACATACCGACCATCCAGCACCCTGCTAGCCTGTTTTTGTTTCATTTTGTTACCATATTAGACACTGCTCTGTTACGTTTCCTACCCCAAACACTTCCAGACTACGCATTTCACTTGGATGGTTTATTGATGCCTCATCTCTAGCTGGCCCCCATATCAAGCAAAAATATTAGTCCTAAATGAAAACCACTGGCAAATATTTCGTTCTTCTCACACCAGCAGGCTGGCAGTTCTGTTTCTCATTTATCCCCCCCTTTTTTTTAGATTTCAATTTATTTATTTATTTATTTGACAGAGAGGGAGAGAGAGAGAGTCAGAGAGAGAGAAGGACAAGCGCTCAGTGTGAAGTCAGACAGGAGACTTGATCTCATGACCTTGAGATCATGACCCAAGCCTGAATCAAGAGCCAGGTGCTTAACCGACTGAGGCACTCAGGCGCCCCTCTCACTTATTCCTTTAATTCAAGCCTCAGACCAGCCCCTTTCTCCAGGGTTATTAAGCCTTTATAGTTATTTAAACAAGTCACACAGTGCTTGCTTAGATTATGGGTCCAATTGATAAATGTGGAAGGAGTGAAGAACGCGACAAAGACCATAACAATAAGTGTGGCAGGTAAGAACCACTGATGGAGGGGTGCCTGGGTGGCTCAGTCGGCTAAACGTCTGCCTTCAGCTCAGGTCATGGTCCCGGAGTCCCAGGATCAAGCCCCACATCGGGCTCCCTGCTCAGTGAAGAGTCTGCTTCTGCCTCTCCCTCTGCTCCTCCCCCAACTCGTGCTCTCCTCTGTCGCTCACTCTCTCTCTCTCTCTCTCAAATAAATAAAATCTTTTTTTTTAAAGATTTTTTAAAAATCTTTTTTTAAAGAACCATTGATGGATGCTGAAAATCGTGGGCAATGTATAAGGAGAAACAGGATATTTGCATATTTGAAGAATCTCCCCATAGGAAATATATTATTGGTTACAAGGGGGGAAATTATAAATTTACACTAGAGAAAACCGGAAGACATTGCCTTCACTGAGTGATCAAGGTTAGCATTACCACCAATAAGACACAGCAACATCACACAACCATGATATGGTGCACGGATTCTTACAATATTCTTCCTAAGACATTCTCACCAAAAATGTATAACCTCAATGTAATCATGAGATATCAGAAAAATCCAAATCGAGAAACATTCCGTAGAATAACTAACCGATATTTCCAGAATCACATTCCCAAATAAATGATTTACTTACAAGTTCCAAGTGTCAAGGTCATGATAAGGAAAGACTGAGGAAATGTTACCGATTACAGGAGACTAAGGACACCGGACAACTGAATGCACTTGACCCTGACTTGGATCCTGGACAAGAAAAGGACAGTAGAGGGCAACTGGCGAAATTTGAGTAATATCTGCAGATTAAGTCATGTTATCGTTGATGTTAGTTTTCTTTTTCTTAACTGTGTTTTTTTAAATTGAGATAGAATTGATATGTAACATATTAGTTTCAGGTATATAACGTAATGATTTGATAAATGTATATGTCACAAAATGATCACCACAATAAATCTGTCAATATCCATCACTGCACATACCTACAAAATTTTTTTCTTGTGATGAGAACGTTTAAGAGCTTTCTCAGCAACTTTCAAATATACAATATAGTATTGTTAAGTATAGTCACTGTGTTAATTTTCTAATTTAGATAATTACTGATTTACCATCTGGGTTATTGCCCAGGCATCAGGGTTTTGTTTTATTTTTTAATTTTTAAAATTTTTAAAGGATTTTTATTTATTTGTTTCAGAGAGAGAGAGAGCACAATCTGGGGAGACAGGCAGAGGGAGTGAGAGAAACAGACTCCCCACTGAACAGGGAGCCAGACATGGGGCTCGATCCCAGGACCCTGAGATCACAACAGAGCCTAAGGCAGACAGTTTAACCGACTGAGTCACCCAGGCGCCCCAGCATCAGAGTTTAAAAAGCTTGCTTGAGGGGTGCCTGGATGGCTCAGTTTGGCTAAGTGTCTGCCTTCAGCTCAGATCATGATCTCAGGGTCCTGGGATTGAGCCTTGAGTTGGGCTCCCTGCTCAGCGGAGAGTCGGCTTCTCCCTCTCCCTCTGCCCCTTCCACTTGTGCTTTCTCTCTCTTGCTCTCTCTTTCCCTCTCCAATAAACAAATAAAAATCTTTAAAAAAATAAAAAATAAAAAGTCGCTCGAATGTTTCTAAAGTGCAACATTTGAGAACCACTGACCTAACTATATCATAAGAAAGGAAGTCATTAGTAATTACTAAAACCATTAGTAATGGTTTGGGGACCAGCTGTACCTTATCCCACTAGCCCTTGTGTATTAAGTCTTTGCAAAGATTGCAACCACCCATGACCTTGACGGGGACTCTGTGAAGGATTGGCATTCTGACAGGTGGGACACCTGCAGATCAGAGAGGATCCAGGTGTGGGCTGTGCCCCACATCCCCATCTCCTGGCCCCACCTCCTACTCCAGCCACTGCTGCATTGACCAGTTTCCCATGGGCTTTGATGGGCCTTGTGCAGATGCACTTGAGCCTGTGCAGTGAACCTCTCACTTTTGGCCTGGGGTTTTGCTGATGCTGAGCAAAGGGACACCTACAGGTAGGAAGCCACCCTGGGCTTGTTCATGCACAGACCGGAAGGGTGGGTAAGTTAATGACAGTTCCCCATGTTATATCCTCAGTAGGCCTTTTGGAGGCGCCTTTCATTAGCTCTCTGGGAGGTCGGGGCAAGATGGACTCCCACTGCCCTTAGCAATGGCTGGCTCAGTTTCACATCTGTATACTGTTTCTTCCACCTTCCCTGTTCCCTTTACCTGTCTTGCCCTCTTGCTCCAGGTATCACATTCAAAAATCGTCAACTTAAAATTCCAAAGGTCTATTTTGCAGAGAACCGCGGCTAAGATAATCTTTGATGAAAACAATAAAATGACTCAAGATTGAGAGCGTCATGGAAAATCCAGGGTGTCTGATTCGGGGATGAGATTCTCTTCTGTTCTTTGTGCTCTCTCATGCTCTGCCCCTCTTTTCTATGGAAGGCAGAAGAGCTAGTCCAGCAGCAGCTTGCTTTCTTTTTTGACTCGTCTGTCCCAGCTCTACAACTTTCTTCTCCTAACTCTGTCCTTGTGTTTCCATTTGAGGGTCGTAGCTCAGCCTCACAAGCCCCTGGGCTGAAGCCAGAGGGAACCGGGCTGCTTACACCATTTTCCTGCTCCACTTCAACAAATTCACCCCTTGGCAGGTTGCTGCCGCTGCTGCCCTTACAACCAACTCTCCTTTCCTCCTCTAGCATGTGCATACTTGCCTTCACAGTTAGCCCAGGCTCTGCCTCACCTTCTGGCTGGTCTACCTGCCACGGGTGGACCCCACCTACACGGCCGCACATGTGCTTTTCCTCCTGAGCATCATCACTGATGAAGTCATCGGCGCCTTTCACAAGGGCTGCTCAAGGATGTGAGGGCGATCTGGCTGCGACATCTGTCACCCCATTGATCGCCAGGGTTGATTCGGCTGATCTGGCTGGCTAGGCGGGTGTCCCCTTCCTCCCTCACCGCTCCATGTGCGTCCCTCCCGAAGCTGCGCGCTCGGTCGAAGAGGACGACCTTCCCCGATAGAGGAGAGGACCGTTCCTCGGTCAAGGGTATACGAGTAGCTGCGCTCCCCTGCTAGAACCTCCAAACAAGCTCACAAGGGCTGCTCAAGATCTCATTCCTTGGGGAGCCATGCAGTGAGGCAAACAGGGAAAGAACCAATGAAGAAGTAGTCCTTAAGCGTTGTTTGACTTCTTCAAAACTATAATCATTTATTTATTGGTTTGGCAGATATTTATTGATTGCCTAATAGGTGCTTTATGTCGTTCTAGGTGTTGGGCATAGATGGTTGTGAGTGAGACTTGCCTACATACAGCTTAGCTTCCGGTGAGGGGTAAATTAGCACCAGAACTGTGACCTAACTACTACATCTCTCTTGTCGTCGTCGTCGTCTTCTTCTTCTTCTTCTTCTCCTTTTTTTTTTTTTTAAGATTTTATTTATTTATTTGACCGAGATAGACAGCTAGAGAGGGAACACAAGCAGGGGGAGTGGGAGAGGGAGAAGGAGGCCTCCCGTGGAGCAGGGAGCCTGATGTGGGGTTCGATCCCAGGACCCTGGGATCATGACCCGAGCAGAAGGCAGGAGCTTAACAAGTGACCCACCCAGGCGCCCCTCTCTTGTCTTCTGAAATAATTCTTTTCTCACTGTATTCTTCTTTTCAGTCAACCTGTTTCCTGAATGGCAGGCATAGCACTCATGCTTACACAACTCATGGCTCAACTTTCTTATGAGTCTCTGACTTAAGATTAAAGTTGATCTTTGACCCATGATTCCCCCCTACCCCCCGCAACTGGCCGGGTTTCCTCTCCTTCTCTGTTGAGGGAACGCTTGGCCACCTGAGTGGTCTTCATTTGTAAACTGCTCCGGGAGGTTAGACCTAGCGTCCCCTGTCCCCTATTGTAGCTGGGATCACACCACCCCGAGGGCAGGAAAAGGCACTCCGAGCAGGTTGTGTGGGTTTTCACTCTGAACTACAGCTCTTGTCCATTGATCATTCTCTTCATGCTTTTGCAAGCACTGCCACATTCTCTGATCTATAACTTTTAATATTTATTACAACAACTCTTCCTGATGTAGCAGCCCATGATTGTTAGTGGAGGTACAATTAGCGAGCAAGGTCACTGATCTCTGTGGTGTGTGCGCAGGCGTGGCTCAGCTTTATAGGTGAGCAAGGGGATTCATAGAGAGATCCAGTGACATACAGACTCTCTGATTTCCCCTCATCCTGCCGGCAAAGGTCATGGAAAACAACTGCCTTTTCAGGGAGGGGTGCACTCTCCTCCGAAATTTGCTGTTGTGGTTTTTGAAGATAAAGGAATTTGTACTGTTGTCGTGAGCGCACTGTGAAGGTCTGCATAGGAGTCGTGTGTTTCCATAATGTCGGCTTCGTTCAACCCTCAAGCAAGGGTAAAGCATTGTAAAGCTTGGGTCGGGATTCCAAACTCAATGACATTTCACCACACGTTTAACTTGGCCCCGTATATGTCACACAAAGCAAAGCACAATGCAGAGTCACAACACAAACAAGATACAATAAACGGTAAGAAGTCAAGGGACCAAACGTGAGGTCAGTTGGTGAGGGCACAGCTGCGATGAGGCCACAGTCCGGTCTGGGTCAGCTCTAAGCATGGGCTACTTCTTATGCAGACTGTCTGCTGTGTTCTATCTGGCAGAACCTTTGGGGAGAGCTGCCTTTCTGATGTGGTGAGACGTGAAAGGGTCAGCCTTGGAGAGTCTGACAGTTGGCCACAAGTCCTCCCGTTTTAAAGAAGTTTAATCAGTCTCGGCTCTTTGCAGACTTCCTCTGGTTCTGCTGGGTATCAGTTCTGGGTATCATCAGCCTGTCCTGGTTAGGGCAGTATGTGGTCTTAGGTGTAATGCCCATGGCTGCTTATGTCAGCCTTGACATGAGTCTCTGCTTGACATGAGTGACTCCATCTTGTTCTCTACAACCACGGGCTCCAGGTAGAAAGCCATCCAACTTTTCTGTCCTTAAGCATAAGTTTGAGAAAAGGCATCTCTATTTCTTTTTTTTTTCCCCTTAAGATTTTATTTATTTATTTGAGAGACCGAGAATGAGCAGGGGAGGGGCAGAGAAAGAAAGACAAGAAGACTTCCTGCTGAGCTGGGAGCCAGACATGGGTTTCAATCCCTGGACCCTGAGATCAGGACCTGAGCTGAAGCCAGACACTTAACAGACAGAGCCACCCAGGATCTCCATATCTTCATGGAGAACTATGTACTCACCAGCTGACCTGTCTTTACAAGATCTTCCTATGAGCTTCTCCTTCCCTCTCCCCATGGCTCCCATTTCTGACTACCCACGATGATTAGAGGGGTGTAAGATCACCTTCATTTGGGAGATTCATTTCTTGAAAATTCACCTTTAGAGATCAATTATTTTGGAGTGTTACCTTTCTTAACATCTACAATGTAAATAATTTCTGGAAAGAGGCACAGGGGAAGAAAAATAATTATTCCTCAACTTTTCTAGGTTTTTGGGTGAAAAACAAATTTAATTATGTCTGTGTGTGGTGGGAGCCCCACAGATATGAGACTCAAGGAAGTAACCAAAGCAGGACGTGTTTATGCCTTTTAGAAAAACAATAAATTTGTGAAGAATTGATAAGACGAAGACGTTTGGACTAGGGCTGGTAAAATGGTGAAGAAGTAACAAGGTTTGTTTATACAGTATTCTTGGCCCTAAATTCTTTATCTCTGGTGATAAGGGTGCCTTTTATCCTCCTGGTATAGGGAGGGTATTTTCACGCGGGTGACTTGTTTCCTGCTTTCAGGGGCACAGAGAGGGTCAGAGTGTCCTTGTACCAGCTGTTTCTGGAGTCCTTTAATTCAAAATAATCAACACGTCAGAGTGGCGTTTTTGAGGGTAACATATTCGGAACCCTTACAGAGGTAACACATTACTTTTTTTACCCAGTAGGGAGTTTATCACATCAATCTCTACGTGGAAGAACTAGGCAGAATGAGGTCTGAATATTTATCTTTTGGAGAGGGAGGCAGAGAGCCTTGAAAGATATGCAGGAGAGGCATTGAAAGTGGGTAGGAGAGTCCCCCAAACGAATAAAGGGCTGGGCGGCCCTGTGTGATTACCAGGATGTCATTAGGGTGAGACTGGGAGAGAGAGAGAGATCCCTGAGGGTTCTTTTCTGTTCTAAAGTCTCTGATGACTCTACTTCCTCCGTGGACTTCTGGTCACAGCGCTGCTTCCAGAAGCAAGCGCCCCACCACCACCACCCCCGCCCTGACCCACTGCCCAGGGTAAAAATTGTCTCTCAGCCTTTCCTCCAACCCTGGGTTGGGTCAGACCTCAGAAGCTCATCTGGGTTTGTAGATAGGTAATAATGACAATTTGGTGTAGGCATGACCAATTTTCCTTTGGTTTTCTTCAAAAGCAATGAAAAAGAGCACCACAAAAGCTAGAAACAAGGTTAAGTTTGCCGGAGAGTGGAAGAGCTCTCCATTGTCTCCCTTGGTCTTCTAGAGATCTTTCTAGAGTTTGGTGATCTGACTGGCCTGCAAAGATGCTTTTTGTGCTCCAAATCAGAAAAGATTTACACTAGCACACAAGGCAATGATTTTACTGCACAGGAAACTCCATCTCTCAGACCTTCTGTCTGAGTTCACAGCCTTGGAAGTCTTGTTGTATCAGCCCTGGGACAAATCTCCCCTTATCTGTACTTATGCTTCTGGGCTGAGTTTTCCATTTATGTCCACTAGGGCTGATGGTGACTACGCATGCTCAATCTTTCTGGGCTGGGACACACTTCTGGGAGCAGTGGGAACTTAGTTGACCAGAGAAGAGTAGCTATTGCTTTTCTGCAGCAGGGAAGTTTCTAGTATATCCCATGAGAGAGAGAGGGCTCCAGGCAGTGTTTCCTTTAAAATATACAATATTAGTGTTAATGGGAAATGACAAACAAACTTAGAACATCGATTGCTTTATAAAGCTTAAACTTGTTTCCAGTTGCTATGATGCCTACCGAAGGTGGTAGTCTCTTTAATTGCATTGTATCCTGATTCCAAATGCTTGAATTTGCAACACTTAAGGAATATGGACTGCTTTTAAAATTGTAATTTTTATAACTGTTTTGTTTTTCTTGTTGATAAACTTTTTTTTTCTTGTTGATAAACCTTTAAAACTACTTTTAGCAATCTAAGAAATTACCTTCTGTGCTTGAAGGGTAAGGATGAAGACAGTTTTTCTTCTTTATAATTCTCCTATCTTTTTGGAGCAGGTTGTGATCGTGGGCGGATTATTCTGATACTATTGCTTTGGTTCTGTGCAGTATTTTGCAACTTAAAAGTGAGTTTTCTCTGTTATTATTGAACATGCATCCTTGCTGAGTGAGCATACAATGGTAGTTCTGTAGATTTTAATGAGTTCTTTAAAATCTGTTATTTCAGTTCAGTAGCTCTCAAATTTCAGCATGTATTAACATCACCTGGGAAGATTTCTAAAATGCACATATTTGGGTGTTACTCACAGACCTTATCATTGAGTTGTCTGGGTTAGGGTCCAAGTTTCTGCATTTTTTTTCCTTCTATTGGTTCACATCTATTTTATGTTTTTTAAGAATTTTAATTCCAGCATAATTAACAGACCGTGCTATGTTAGTTTCAGGTGCACAATAGAGTGATTCAACAATTCTGTACATTACTCTGTGCTCACCATGATAAGTGTGCGCTTTAATTCCAATTGTGTGTTTCACCCATCCCCCACCCCTGTGTTTTCTCTATTATTTAAGAGTCTGTTTTTCGGTTTGTCTCTTCTTTCCTTTGTTATTTTGTTTTGTTTCTTAAATTCCACATATGAGTGAAATCATATGGTGTTTGTCTCTGACTTCACTTCACTTACTTCACTTAGCATAATATCCTCTAGATCCATCCATGTTGGTGCAAATAGCAAGATTTCATTTATCTTTATGGCCCTGTAGTATCCCATTGTATATATGTGTATGTGTGGTGTGTGTTTGGATAGATAGATAGATCTATCTATCTATCTATCTTCTATCTATCTATCTATCTATCTATCTATCTATCTATCTATCTATCTATCATCTATCTATCTATCTATCTATCTTCTTTATCCATTCATCTATCGATGGACACTTGCGCTGGTTCTATATCTTGGCTATTGTAAAGAATGCTTCTATAAACATAGGGATGAATATATCCCTTTGAATCAGTGTTTTCATATTCTTTGAGTAAACACCCAGTAGTGAAATTGCCGAATCATGTGGTAGTTCTGTTTTTAACTTTTTGAGGAGCCTCCATACTGTCTTCCAGAGTGGCTGCACCAGTTTGCATTCCCACCAACAGTCCACAAGGGTTCCTTTTTCTCTACATCCTCACTAACACTTATTGTTTCTTGTATTTTTTATTTTTAGCCATTCTGACAGGTATGAGGTGATATCTCATTGTGGTTTTGATTTGCATTTCCCTGATGATGAGTGACGATGAACATCTTTTCACGCGTCTGTTGGCCATCTGTATTCTTCTTTGGAGAAATGTCTGTTTGTGTCTTCTGTCCATTTTTAAAATTGGATTATTTGGGTTTTGGTGTTGAGTTGTATATGATCTTTATATATATTGGGTAGTAACCTTTTATCAGATATGTCATTTGTAAATATCTTCTCCCGTTCAGTAGTTTGTCTTTTAGATTTGTTGATTGTTTCCTTTGCTGTGCAGAAGCTTTTTATTCTAATGTAGTCCCAATAGTTTATTTTTGCTTTTGTTTCCCTTGCCTCAGGGCACATGTCTAGAAAGATGTCGTTACAGCCGATGTCAGAAAAATTACTGCTTGTGATCTCTCTCGTAGGATTTTTATGGTTTCAGGTCTCACATTTAGGTTCTTAATGCATTTTTAGTTTATTTTTGTGTGTGGTGTAAGAAGGTGGTCCAGTTTTATTCTATTGCCTGTTGCTGTCCAGTTTTCCCAGCACCATTTGTCGAAGAGACTGTCATTTTCCCATCATGTATTCTTGCCTCCTTTGTCAAAGATTAATTAACCAAATGATTGCGAGTTGATTTCTGGGATCTCTATTCCATTCTCTTGATATACGTGTCTATTTTTGTGCCAGTACCATACTCTTTTGATGACTACAGCTTTGCAGTATAGCTTGAAATCTGGGATTGTGATACCTCCAGCTTTGTTCTTCTTTTTCAAGATCGCTTTGGCTCTTTGGGGTCTTTTTTCATTTCATACGGATTTTAGGATTATTTGTTCTGGTTCTGTTAAAAAAAATGCTATTGGTATTTTGGTAGGGATTACGTTGAATCTGTAGATTTCTTTGGGTAGTTTGGGCCTTTTAACAATAGTTGTACTTCCAATCCATGAACAGGGAATATCTTTGCATTTATATCATCTTCAGTTTCTTTCATCAGTGTCTTATGGTTTTCAGAGCGTAGGTCTTTCCCCTCAAAGATCTGCATTTTAAGCTGTGGACTGAGGACCACATTCTGAGGGTAAATCATTGCCTTTGAGCGAGTTTCTCAGCCTCAGCACTGTTGTTATTTTGGCTGGATGAGTATTTGCTGTGGGGGTATTCTCTGTATTGTAGGATGTTTTGCAGCATCCCTGACCCCTTCCCATGAGATGACAGTGTAGCAACCCCACTCTCCTCTCTGTTATGACAACCAAAAATGTCTACGGACATTGCCAGTGTCCCCTGGAGTGGTGAACCTGTGAACCTCTGCCTTAGAAATTTGGTCCTCCTAATTCAGACATCCTAGCCACTCATTCTTGTGAGTGGTGGATTTATTTGTGGGACTCTAGTTTTCTTAGGAGTCTATGATAAAAGAAGTCTTTCGTCATGTAGGACTCAAACTAAGGGCCCATGACCATTCCTAGCCCCCAGGCAATTTTCATTTGACCAGAAAAAGATTTTTTTTTTGAATTATTAAAAGAGTTGCTAACACATGCAATTTGGGACATATCCATTTCTGACTGGGCTTAACACTTCAGAAGATTTGACCCCTTTAGCCCATATTCCTATGAGGTAAGAACCATCTGGATTAGGGGAACAGCTGCAACAGAGACCTGAATGTGCTCTCCAGCTGCTCAAGGCCACAGTTGGCAGATCTCATGTACGCACAGTCCTTATCTGGCTCCTAGAGACACTGGATTTGCAATTCTTGGTTTAATGCTCCACAACCACTAGATGAAAATTGAGTATTCCATATGGAATCATTCTGCTAGGGTTGGCAACTTTGATGCCAACTCTTAAATATATTCAAAGATTAAGAAGATTGTAAAGCAATGGACCAAATGTTTTAATCTCCTGTGATTAATATGTCTTCTCATTTTGTCATATATTTATGTGGAGTTATAAGTATTTGCCCTTTCTAAAGGAGAAAATTTCTAAAATGTGGACCCTAGGCCCTCAGACCCTTCACTAGGTCATCACATTCCACAAAGATTTGTTGTTGTTGACTAATGCCACTCTGCATTGTCTGTTAAGAATTTTCTGTTTCTCAAGTGCTGATTCTTGATGAACACATGGAACATTTCCAGGGAACAGAAAAACAAAGGAGAAATGAGTGTGTGATGAACTCCTATCCAAATGACTCTCATCCCATCTGAACCTATGTCATTATGGGAATAACAGTTTCATTTGGGGTGGCTAGAAACTGGGTTTATGACTGATCTCAGAAGAAAGGTAGAGGCAGATGTCATGGGGTGGGGCTGGATTCGTGAACATATGACCGTACAGTCACCCGAGGTCCTATGTGTAGAAGGGCTGCTCTACTGTTGCCATCTTGACATTCTTCTTCTTCTGCCTCCTCTTTTTTTTTTTTTTAATTCACTGTAACTCTACGGTAGTAATAAAAGACTAGAAACATCAGCAGGAACTGATTGAATAAGCCACACAATGGAGGACACTGAGGCTCCTCAACATAGTACTGGGGAGAGATCACCAGGGTGGGTTGTTCTATGAATAATGCCAAGGTGGGTGTCTAAAATGGGCAACTGTTTTTTTTTTTTTTTTTTAAAGATTTTTTTTTTTTTATTATTTTATTCATTTGACACAGAGAGAGAGATTACAAGTAGGCAGAGAGGCAGGCAGAGAGAGAGGAGAGAGGAGGAAGCAGGCTCCCTGCTGCGCAGAGAGCCCGATGTGGGCCTCGATCCCAGGACCCTGGGATCATGACCTGAGCCGAAGGCAGCGGCTTTAACCCACTGAGCCACCCAGGCGCCCTAAAATGGGCAACTGTTTACCAGTTTATTATAAGAGTTTAACTGAGGAATATCCAGATGGAAGAGATGCACAGATGTGGGAAGGAGCTGCCATGTCCTCCAGGTGCACCACTCCCCCTGAACCACCATGTGTTCACCAACCCGGAAGCTCTTGAAATTCTTCATAAATTTTGACCAAGAGGCCCTGCAATTTCATTTTGTACTAAGCTCCACAAATTATGTAGATAATCTGTCTGGAGGAGCTTTTAAGCTTATTTTATTTGATGTTATTTTATTTGATTATCGTGGGAGGTGGGAATGTTCAAGAACATCAAGTTTAGGAATTTCATTATTGTAAAGAGAAGCAGTGTCCTTTTCCCTTAATGAGATTAGAATGCATTTATTCAGGAAACTAACACCCTCTCAAAGCCAGCTGTGTGTGGGGAACCGTGAGGAGGCAAAGAAACACAGATGACAGGGAAGGCAGTATTATGGTGATGTGGAGCCAGGTGGGAATGGGTCCCAGTGAATTTAGACAAACCATAAAATTTCTCCAAACCTTAGTTCTTTATCTATAAAATGAAGATAATAGCTCTGACCATGAGGAATTGTAAGGATTAAATGAGATTGTGTTGTGTCTCTTACATTGATTGGTACTTAGTAAGCCCTCGATATATGGCAGTTATGTGAATATGGGTCTTTGCTTTCAAGAAGTCTAGATTCTAAAAGGGGAGATAGACACATATCAAATCATTGCAGTAGAATCTGGTGTACCAGTTACCTTGGGCTGCCATGACAAAATACCACCGACTGCGTGGCTTAAACAACAATTTGTTTTCTCACAGTTCCAGAGAGTTCTGTAAGTTGAGATCAGTATACCAATATGGCCATGTTCTGGTGAGAGCTGTCTTCCTGACTTCCAGAGAGCTGCCTTTTGGCTCACATGGTAGAGAGAGCTCTGGTGTGTCTTCCTCTTCTTATGAGAACACTAGTTCTGTTCATCAGCACTCTACTGTTAAGACTTTATTTCATCTTAATTACCTCCCTAAAGACCCTATCTCCAATTACAGTCACATGGATGGTTAGGACCACCCACGTGCATTTGGGGGACACAATCCCGCCATAACACCTGGTATAAGTACAACTAGGGCATAAATGAAAGTGTCTGATTCTACTAGTGGGGAGAGGTCAGAGAAGGCTTCATGGAGGAGGTGATTCCTGAAATGCACCTAAAATAATCAAAAGAGTATGTGTTTGAAATAACAAATCAAGGAGCATAGAATAGTTTAGAGTAAAAAGAACAGTAGTCTCTCCACCTCTCTCCAGCCTCAGGAGTCAATGATATGGAATGAATATTTATGTCCCCCCCAATCCATATGTTGAAACCCTCATCTCCAAGGTGATGGTGTCGGGAGGAGGGGCCTTCAGGGAGGTAATGAGGTCATAATGGTGGGCTCTTGTGATGGGATTAGTGCCCTTATAAGCTGAGGAGACACAAAAGAACTTTCTCTCTCTCTCTTCTCACCTCCTTCCACCCCCTCCTCTCTCACTCTTTCCCTCCTTCTCTCCACCATGAGGATATGACAAGAACTTGGCCCTCTATAAACCAGGGAGAATGCCCCGTCTAAGTACTGGACCTCCCAGTGCCTTGATCTCGCATCTCCCAGCTTCGAGAACTGTGAGAAGTAAATTTCTGTTGTTTAAGCTCAGTGTACGAGAGTCTGTTATAGCAGCTCAAACTGACTAAGACAGTCAACGTTTGGATGTCTAGCTTGTATTCTTTCCCCCATTGGTTTCCTTTGTAACTGGAGGTAATTTACCTGTACCTCTGTTTCTCGTGTCACCAACTCTTAGCATTTTTTCTATTGCTTCCCAGCTTAATAAAATATATTGGTGCCCATTCTTTCCTCTGGCTCTCCCGCTCCTGCTGTGGCCCTCCTTCTGTCAGCTACCCTTTTACATTATCATGATTACCCATTTGCATTCTGTTCTGCTATCACAGTCAAGTCTTCCTCGCAAGCCAAAAAAGCAGTTTTTGTGTTAGTCGGCCCGTGCGAACGCTGGCCCAACTTATGTGCCGGAAATACTTACAGTTCTGTACTGGGCCAAGTGACATAAACTCAGGATCAGTAGGAGGATTTCTTTTCCTCAAAGTCAAATGGATTTTCTTTTCTTACAATTTAAAAATTTCTTCAAATCATTATGTATTTGAGTTTGGTGTATATTTAGATATCTTTTTCTTGTGGAGTTTTATTTTTAAATTTCTAAATGCCCCCCCCCCTTAAAGCACTCACTTTGGCCGATCCTTTCCATTATACCATCTATCCCATCATCCCATCTGTCTTGTCAGTCCAGGCTGCTGCAACGGCACACCATAGGCGGGGGTGCGTAAACAACAGAAACATATTGCCCACAGTGTTGGAGGCTGGAAGTCCAAGATCAAGATCAGGGTGTCAGAGTGGTTGGGTTCTGGGGAGGACCCTGTCCCGGGTTGCAGACCGCACTACTTCTAGTTGTATCCTCACATGGCAGAGAGCAGAGAGGAGGATGCAAACTCTTGCAACTGTCATAAGGGCACCAACCCTATTCATGAGCAACCAGCTGGTACCTGTGATGAGAGGCTTTCCCCATCCCACCAACTACCTCTTAAATTTGGAGTGTTCTTCATTCCTTTGTGAGGTGGTCCCTCTGTCTTTTTCTTCCCTTCTCCAGTTAATATTCTGCCTAGTTTTTGGAGTGGAAAAGCTAGCTCTGCAAGCATGCTGATAAATCTTTCTGTCCGATCCTTTGTCTAAAGGCTTTTTCCTTTTAATTTTATACTCTTGCTTGCTGCTTCCAAAGTGGGTGACTCATGACTCTCTGAGTAGGACTGAATGGTAGGAAAAAAAAGCCCTAGAGGTTCAAGCAAGTAAAGGGGGAAAGAAGCACACAGGAAACATGCAGATGAATCCTTCAAGATATCATCTTACCACAATAGGTCAAACATTATTTTCCCTTTGACATTTGAAAGCATAAGGACATTGCTTTCCGGCACCCATTGTTAAATAATGAGAAATCAGATGCTAGTCTGGCTTCTTCTTTTGTGGCTGACTTGGTTTTCTTTCTGGAAGATTGAAGAGTTTCTGGAAGATTGAAGATGTTCGCTTTATGTTTGGTGTTCTAAAATTTCATAGTAGTGTGTTTAGGAACAGATACTTTTAAATTCTTTTTTTTTTTTAAGATTTTATTTATTTATTTCACAGAGGGAGAGAGATCACAAGTAGGCTGAGAGGCAGACAGAGAGAGAGAGGAGGAAGCAGGCTCCCTGCTGAGCAGAGAGCCTGATGTGGGCCTCGATCCCAGGACCCTGAGATCATGACCTGAGCCGAAGGCAGAGGCTTTAACCCACTGAGCCACCCAGGTGCCCAGATACTTTTAAATTCTTGAACTGAGGGTTTGATAGCCTCTTTTAACTTGTGGATTCATGACATCTTGGCTTTAAAAGATTTTCATTATTTCTTCGCTAAATTTTCTCTTCTGCGTGATCTCAGTTTTCTCTTGAAATTTGATTTGTTGCATGCTGGGCTTGCTGAATTAGTCTTGTCTCATCTTTTTTTTTTTAAATTGTGGTAAAATACATGAAACATAAAATTGTCTCTTGAATTTCAGTTTTTCTGTATCTCTGTCTTTTTGTTCTAAGGTCTGAGAGAGTTTCTTAACTTTTCCATTCTTTTGTTACATTTTTTATATCAGCAACTGATAACTTCTAATGGTTCTTCCTGTTCTCTGTTTTCTCATTATTTATAGTACTTAAACTTGACTTGTGAATAGCTAATCACTCTGAAGATTTTCATTGCTTTATTTCCTGAATTATTTCTATTTTTCCAATTATTTATCTTGGTCTCTCTTTCTTATTGCTGGTTTTCTTCCTACGCCTGGCAATCCTAAATTGTCTTTTCATATGTAAGAGGGAAAGACTGAGTAGCTAGTGTAGCTTTCTTCTGCTGTGTTTATATATATATAACTTGTGTAGTTCCAACGGTTCTGCTTAAAAAAGAAATAAAATGCTGGTACATCCAAATGATAAAAATTTCCCAGTCTCTGCCTCTTACCTTACTTTCTCCTTCACCCCCACACAGAAGTTTAGTAATGGTTCAGAAAATACCTATTAATTCGGTTCTTTTTAACATCCATTATAGGAATCCTGAAGCCAATGCAGCATCATTGTGTTTCTAGATGGTCAAGTTTAAGGTTCTAGTACCTCTATGTTTTGTGGCCTATAGTTGGTAAATTCTCCTTTTGCTTCTCAGGATGGCTCTCCTTAATTCCTAGGCCTTAACTTTGGTAGATCCTACGGCATAACACACCTTCTCTTTCTCTGGGTCACTCCGGAGCTGGAGAAGGGTCCCACCAACTCTGTAGAGTCATCTCTACTCTGGGGTCCAACTCTGGGGTCATGTCCTCACTCATCAGCCCACACCAGCATAGCTCTCAATCCAGAGAATGGATCAGGTTCACCAACCCCAAACCTTTCCAGGAGACTCTTAAGACTCCTTTGTTCTCCTCATTCAGGTTGGATCCCCAATTTTCCAGAGCTGATGCCAGCCCAGGCTGGAATTCTTCATGCCTTTAGACCACTGCAGTTCTCCGCCCATACCCCCCAGAGGAGGCAAGGGCCACTCCAGGGTCCGCTGTCTCTCTAAGGTGAATGCTGAAAGCTGTGTTCACATTTTCCATACAGAAACCCTAATGGTGCCCTTGCAGCCAAGACTAGTGGGCTCTGCTCCACAATGTGAGACCCACATGCTTAAATAAAGGATCAAAGTGGCAGGGGGGAAGGTAGAGCCTGGACCCCTCAAATATGTGCCGAACCCTTAATGTCCCCTCCCCACCCATCTCTTCAGAATCTATGGATCGAGTAGCCCTGTTTGTTCGTTTGTTTGTCTTTTACATTCCATTTGTTGCCCTGACCTAATCCTTCATATTTGAGTAGTAGCTTCATTCCAGGCTAACGCTTTCAGAAGAACTTGAGTCCCTAGCTCCTTTTCCCCAGTAAGCTAAGAAAAGCAAATGGCCCCTGGGGGTTATAGAAAGCATTTTTTCCCCTTTCCTTTTGCTTACCAGAATTTACCTGAACGTGAATAAATTATGTACAAAATCACTTATATTATGCAATAGATGTTCAGTCCAACAAGTTAAAACAAAAATTAATGGAACAAATTGAATTAAAAAAAATTTTTACTGGGCCTCCTCAGAGGGGCCCCAGGGGACCTATGACCCCATGTGCATTCCCTCCGCTTTATCCTACACACCCCCGATGACCCCATCTGCCCCCAGCCCTCTCAATTTAAGACATAAGCACTCACCAGGATGCCTGGGTGGCTCAGTCAGTTAAGCATCTGACTCTTGATTTCGGCTCAGGTCATGATTTCAGGGTCCTGGGATCCAGCCCCCTGTTGGGCTCCACACTGGGCATAGACCCTACTTGAGATTCTTTTCCTCTTCTCCCTCTGCCCTTCCCTGTCCACCCCCACTTGAGTGCTCTTGCTCTCTCTCTAAAAAAAATAAAAAAAAAAAATACACAAGCATTAGCCAAATGGGTAACTGCGTTAGACAGACGGTAACTGGGGGAGAAGGCAAAGCAGTGTAATAGAGAAGGAAGCATCCCTAAAGCAACCACTGATGTACCTACATCGGCATTCAGAGGTGGCTCAGCCCCACGCACTGTCTGAGCCAAATCCATGCTGAGGAAGAGATGGATTGCGACTTTATCACTGTCTTCTCAAATGCAAGGTGGAGACCCTTGCGACTCAGAAGAAATAGAACGTTGTACTTGGAAATGTCGTCGACCTATCTGGAGCTCCAGCGAGGTTGCCCTCAAGAAATTGAACTACAGTTGTTGGCACAGAGTTCAACTGTGCCATCATCACAATGGGGTACAGAATACAGAACACTGTGTATACGTTTAAACGCCGTTTGAAAGACAATCGTCCCCCCAAGCCTGCAAGATGGTAACTGAACGGACGTTAATCAGAGCTGAAGAAATCATGTGAACATCAGGAGCTTGAAGTGTAGAATATTGAGTCAGCGGGGGCAGTTGGCAGGGTTCTCACAAGCATTGTCCACGGGAAAGAGGACTGTTGGCTGGGCCAGTCCTATCAAGTCGGTGGAAGCATCGGGCTCTCTTAGCCTGGTGCCATTAAGCTTTGGATTTATCTGAGCAACTCTGTTCTGATTTCCTGCTCTTCAGGCGATCTTTGATTATTATCTGACTTCCTCTACAGAGCTGCCTACGGAAATGGATCTGCTACCAGGCCTTTCAGTATTCCATTGCATATAGTGGTTTAAAAATTTTTTTTCTTTTCTGATTAGAAATGAACAAAATGGCATTCGGACCACTGTATTCCTTGGCTTTTCCTGTAGGTTGGCAACTGGGGGAGAAAGGACTGGTTATGTAATATATGAGTTCCTGCTCCAGGGAAGTATTTCTCATGTTGAGTGAACAAGCTGGCCATCAGTTTTGGGGGCCTAGTGGCTGCGAAGTCTGTCCCTGAGGAGGTACACATACTGAGGGGGCACTCAGGTTTCTGAGCCTGGAAGGGGGAAGGCCCTCCTGACTCTGGAATGTGGAAAGTTCCCCTTGGTAAAGGACACAGCCACTGAGCCTTATTTCCTATGTGATAAGCACATATGCTTCTAGCTGCAGTGATTTTACCATTTTTAGGCAAAGAAAGAATGCTTGATTCATAATGTAAGATAGAGTGCTTACCATGCATGGCCCAGTCAACACTAACATTTCGGCTCCCAGAACAAAAATGCGGCGTTGTTTCCCTATAGGCATCCTTTTAAAAGTTCTCCACGCACTGCAAAACAAACAACGTTTTAAAATTTCAACCTAATTAAAATCCCGGTGTGGATGCATTTATCCGGCCCACGAACTAAGAAGGGAAGGGAGGAAGGCAAACGAATGATCGCAGCCCCACACTCAGCCCCTCCTATTCCCCTCCAAGCAAGAGGCAAGATGACATGGGTGCCAAGAGATGAGAAGAATTTCCATCCTGTTTGGATTACGCAGAGATACTTTTGGAGGACTCTTACCGAGAAAACAGAAGTGGTAGAAAACGCACAATTGCCTATTTGCTTCTGCTTTGGATACCCATTTATAAACCCTCAGAGCCACTTCCCAAGAAGGCAGGATTTCCAGTTTGAAGCGAGCAGGAGCTTTGAAAATGGACCGGCGGGGATCCTGTCTAGTGATAATGGCTGCAGTTTCCATGGTAATCACAAGCACAACTCAGATTCACCTGCACAGCCTGTCTCTTTGCTCCTTTTGTGCAGAGCAAACTACCATCATCATGCAGCGAATGGCACTGTTAGCAAGGCAGAGGCATTTCCAAGAACTGGATGCCTCCGGTCTGGGCTCTGTGTATAGATCTTTTGTTCCATAATGAATCTGCCACTTCCCAGGCGCCTTGTTGTTAGCATAACAAGGAGGGAGTTTGAGAAAAAATGCTGGTCTAAAAATGCTTGGATCTCACCTGGGCCAGATTTGTCCGAGAAAGAGTCTGAGTCTTGAATTCTCAAATATAGTGGGTCCCAGACCCGAGTATGCCCCAGACTCCATAAAAATCTGCAAAATGCAAATTCCAGGTCCCTCCCGTGGGGAATCGGATTTAGTAGGTCTGAGAGTGGGCCCAGGACTCGGGATATTTAATAGGTACCCTAGCTGATTCAGACACAGGTGGTCCCCAGGCCATGGATCACATGGTTTTGGACATTCGAGGACGCTCTCCCCTTCATGGAAGATCAAGATTTTAAAGAGAAGGGTTGACTCTCAGAGGATTTCCTCCGCAGGGAATTGACTTTGGATATGTTCAGGCCATGTGGCTTTTAGTCAGGTGGCGGGGTGGTTTGAGAATAGGCCTGGGCTTGCTTTGGGGGCTTGGCGTGTCATGAATGCAGTGCAGAGCCCCCTCAGAGTAACATGCAGCTCCTGCCCGCTGTGTCATCTGGAGAGAAGACCAGGGACCACTCTTCTGCAGCACCTGGGGGGTTCCCGAGAACAGGCAGGGGGAGCGGTTACCTCCAAGTTCAAGGCAAAGGGATCAGGTTCGAATCACCTTCTGCCTCTCTCATGAGTCAGCGTGGGCTTCAGCTTCGGGAAGGCGGAAGGAGGTGTCCCCGTGATTTCCTGTTCTTGTTGGTGCCAGGCCCTCACCCCCTGCAGACGTCCTATGACCCCCTCTTCCGTCAACCCATTTATCCAGGCTCTAGGTTTTAGATGTGCTACTTTAATCTCTCCTTGCCCCCTTTTTCTTCCATTTCTGGGTTGCTCTAGATGCTTCTTTTAACCATATTCTGTTTGTTAAATAGATACAAAATTCCCCCCCCCAAACACCTGCTTCCAACGGCTTTGGAGAAGAGTTTGGTGCACCCCAGGGAGCTTCCCGTAGAGTCAGCACTTCAGGTAGAGACCGGAGTCACACGCAGGGCTCAAGTTGAAATTCAGAACATGCCAAGTACGGTTTGTAGCAGGCTGCTCCCCTGCCCCCTCCCCACAGCCCCTGGTGCAGACATACCTTCAGCGTGCAGGCCCCAAAGCCCCACAGGTGGGACTTATGCTTTTATTCAAATGCAGTTTCTCTTTGAAGGAGAACAAAGTAGATCTGAGTAAAAGTCCTATTTTTGGAAAGGAGAAGTAAGTGATGCACCGGGAGCTGCTGGCAATGTGAAAACTCTCTCCTAAGGCCGCATCCTTGTCGAGTTCACCTTCCTTACAGCAGGTGACTCACGACGGGCCCCGACCACGCGGAGGAGGTGACCACTGTGACACTGACGCTCTGCGGCTTTTCCCGTCTTCACAGAATGGGAAGGAAAGGACAAATCTCCAACGGGATGAGAATTAGAAATAAACTAACATATAGGCAATTGTCGACAACAGCTATTTTTTCTTTTTTAAGGATTTCTGCTCACTGTTGCAGGCTAGAAGCTCCCTTGCACTGGCCGCAGGGTTGGCTTTATAAACAAGTGACAGTTCGGGTCTGAGCACAGAAATGCTGGGATATTATCCTTGTCAACTGAACTACAGGGAGTTCTTTTATGAAGAAAGTAGCAGGGAAAGGAATCCATAAAATGCAGTGGTTAAGCCTGTAAGCTTCGGAACCAGGATGCCCGAGTGCTAATCCACGCTCCCCATGTAGGCGACAGGCTCCTTGTCTGTCAAATGGGAACGGTGAGCCTGAGACTGGGAGTGACTGGTAAGCCTTCCGTGGAGGGCTCAGGACAAGTTTGCCATTCTAAACGCGGAGAAATATCTCCATCATGTCTCCCTTTGGACCGGAAGAGTTGGCTCTCTGGCTGCCATCTTGTGTCCACAGGGTGGGCACTGGTTAGCCACCATGAATCATCAGGCAAGCAAGAGACAGCATGCTTGGATTTGGCTCAGTCATTCATGTTTCCTGCTGACCAGGAACCCCGTCCCCACTTTCCTCCACACCAAGGTTCTGTCATCAGAGCCTCTTCAGCAGATCTTGTCCCTGGCCCTCTTGATACCAAGAACTCCTTGATGCCTCCCGTCCCCTCACTTCATCTCGTTCTCCCTTCCGCAGACCTTGATGGCGTGCCTGTCGTGCATGCTAAGTGCTAGTAATGAGGTAGTGAAGCAGACAGAACTGGTTCCTGTCCTGGGCCAGCTCATGTTCTAGAGGGAGAAAGTCCACAACCAGGTAAAGGACAAACCAATAATTTCATGTTATAACAGGTGCTTCGAAGAAAAGAAAGAGGGGGCCGAAGGAGAGCAGAGGAACAGGGTCAGGGTGCGTCTTTAGAAGGGGCCGCTAGGCAATGTCCACGATAGCCAAACTATGGAAAGAACCTAGATGTTATCAACAGATGAATGGATAAAGAAGATGTGGTACATATATATAATGGAATACTATGCAGCCATCAAAAGAAATGAAATCTTGCCATTTGCAATGATGTGTATGTTACTAGAGGGTATTACCCTGAGCGAAATAGGTCAATCAGAGAAAGACAATTATAATATGATCTCTCTGATATGAGGAACGTGAGGGGCAGGGTGGGGGTCGTGGGAGGTAGGGAGGGAAAAAACGAAACAAGATGGGATCGGGAAGGAGACAAACCATAAGAGATTAAGAGTCTGGGGGTGGGAGGGTAGGGATAGGGTGGATGGGTTATGGACATTGGAGAGGGTTTGTGCTATGGTGAGTGCTGTGAAAGGTGTAAGCCTGATGATTCACAGACCTGTACNAAAAAAAAAAAAAAAAAAAAAAGAAGGGGCCACTAGGGCAGTACATTTAGGCTGAGAGAAGCTGACCTCTCATTAAGGGGACAGCAAGGGAGGTCATATTCTCAGGTGATGTTCTCAGCAAAGAGCCAGGTGCAGGCTGAGATGAAGAGGTAAAAAAAAGGCTCTGAAGAACTCTGACATTATGGTACCGGTGCTGAGCTCAGAGCAGGTGACCTGGGGCGCTCGGGGAAGCATGTCTATGTAGTGGGTCCCTGCGTGTCTGGTAGATCAGAGACATACAGAACCAAATGCAGTGGTAAACGAGTGTCTGGGCAGCTGGACCCCTGGAGGTGACTGAGCTACAGAGGCCCGTGAGGCCGGATGGAGTCTGGGGGAGGCCGGGACTCCGGTTCCGAAGGCACATTGTGCTGGTGTTTGCTGGCAGCTGCCATTCACAGAGGCCTGACCCAGTGTCACAGGGTTTATGAGCTGGGGCTCAGGAGGTGTGGGTGGCACACTGTGCCAGGGACTAAGATCATGCAAAGGCCCTGTCCTGCCCCTCTCCCTAGGCCTCTAAGTTTCNAAAGGTATAAGCCTGATGATTCACAGACCTGTACCCCTTGGGCAAAGAATAAAAATAAAATTCTTGAGTCCACATTGCCAATATACTCTCCCAGTCCCATCTCGTGCTGACCCCAGCCCTGACTCCTCAGTGCACAAGACCCACATGAGATGTCAGGAGGGCAGGAGCTGGAGGCCTGCACGAACAGGGATTGCTAATGAGTTAAGGGACCAGCTGACCTTGACATTGGATGGTAGAGAACCAGGCTTTTCAGAGCCAGACAGGTTTTGACTTAGATTTTGCCTTTGTCCCTTACTTGTTGGAGGACCTTGCGAAAGTTATTCTAGGAACTTCAAGGAATCCTGGGAAGCTTCCAGATTTTGAAGACTTCTTCATGCTTGGATTTTTTCTTTCTTTTTGACATACCATAAAAAGTATACAGTTCAGTAGTTTTTAGTATAACCATAACCACTATCTAATTCCAGAACATTTTTGTCACCCAGAAAGAGACCCGTACCCATTCACACTTACTCAGCATTGACCCCTGGCCTCAGGCCCAGCAACCAGAAATCTACATTCTGTCTTGATGGATTTGCCTGTCCCAGACCTTTTGTATAAATGGAATCATACACTATGTGGCCTTGGCCTAACCCAATGTTTTCAAGGGCCATCCACGTTCTCGCACGAATCAGGACTTCCCACTTCCCCTTGCATGTAATCAGCACCAGGCATCAGGGGATTTCTGTAGCACCCAGTTCTCTGCACAGTTTTGCTACTGATGAGCAGTCAGCATCTCCCAGCCCCCCAAGCCTGAAACCTGCATACAAATGCTTGTGCATTTACTGCCTCCTATGTCCTGGGTATGTGTCCTCCTTGGGCTTCTACTGAGCTGCAAAACAGATCAGAATCATTATTACACAGGTTGTTGGGAAGACTACTGAAACAGCTCTAAAAGCATCTACCCTCTCCCTTTGTATCCTACCCGCTTTGAGAGAACTCTGCATATTCCTGCATTAAGTACCTCGCCCCCCTCCCGGAAGGAAGACCATTTGCTAGTCCATGCTCCTGCCGTGAGATCTGGGCATGGAACTCTCTGGGGTGGTAAGAGTTCCGATGAAGCTGCACCCTACGTTTGGGGTGCTTCTGACTATGGTGCTGGATAAAGGGGCTACTCGCCTGAGCCTCAGGGAGGCAGGAAGCCGTGGGGGCTCTGACAGAAGCTTGGCTCCCAGAGTCTGTTAGATAAATAGATGCCTGAAAGGAAAGCTAATGGGTATAAAGGACCGTGAGTGCCTCAGTCTCCAGCTAAAAGTGCTGAGTTGTAGCCGGCGTCCCGCTACAGTTCCTCATATCTCAGCCTCTGTTCTCTGGCCCGGCCAGCCGACACTTCTTGCCACTTCTCTCCATCAGTGAGGGGGCCTTTGGAATAGGAGGGGCGTCTTTAGAGTAGCCTCGGGCGAGCTGCCGGCTCTGCGGGTTCTAATCTGAGCTGAAGACACAATGGGGGCGTGGACAGTGTGCTCTTCTTGGGGGTCTGAGACTGTGGGAAGAGCAGCGGGTTTGTGGAAAGTTAGAGCCTTGGCCCACCCAGCACTCCTCTCTTACGACATTTAGAGACCCCCCCAGCAGGACCCAGACACTCAAGAACGGGGGAGTGGACGGCCGGAGGAGGGTAAAGAAAAGGAGTGATGGGACGCTGGCTTTAATTTGGGGTACCCCGTTCTGTGATCCCCTCTCTTCTCGTCCCAGGTCTGCCTACCTCGTCTGAGAACCTGGAACGGCAGTTCTGTTGTCCCGAGCAGCACAAGCACGTGCGGAAGTGGACAGAGCCCCGGGATCTGAGGCCCCTCGCTCTGCCACATCTGATTCATTGCTCGAGGGGCATCCGGGCAATCAGTATTTCTAATAAGGTCTCCCGGCGGCTCCAATGTGCACAGAGTTGAGCGCTTAGCTGGAGTCACCTCTCACTTACCTGGGAGGAAAGTTCCTGGAGGCTGCCCTCGGAGAGCAGGCAAGACACAGTCTTTGGCACATTTTGGGGCACAACCGACTCTAGGAGTTGAGAGATCTCTGCCCCTACGGGCATTCATCGGAGATTGGAATCTCACTCTGAGTGTCCTGCCTACTGCCCACTTGGCTTTGCTGCGGTCACGTGTGGGCAACCACACCTGGAGCAAGCTGGGCCTGCATCCCCACGGCGATGAGCAGGGCTCAAGACCACTGGGGCCCACGGGAGGCCAGGGACTGGGGACAGCCTTTTCGGGATAGGGCCGGGTGGCAATGTGGTGGCAGGGGGGCTGCAGGTGGAGTGGGCGGGGAGGAAATGCCAGCCAGCTACAGTCCCCTGTGCGACCCTACAGAACACCCAGCTGCCTCTGTGCCCCTCGGGACGCTCCGAGAGGGCTCCCGAAAGTTCCCTGTGGGCGGGAGGCACTTCTCTAGAGCGTCACAGGATGATCCCGGTGCTCTCCTTGCCTTGTCCTGGCCAAGCAAGCACATCCCGCCTCAACTGGCAGGAGACAGGGGTGCTGATCGGTCGCACTCAAAGGCGGGGGCGATGGGGCTCGTCCCGCAGCCCGCTGGGTCTGCATGAGCACTGCTGTTTATGGGGAAGCAGGGAGATGAGGAATTCGAGCAGCTGGAAGTAGGTGGGGAGAGCAGGAGTCTAGAGGCTCTGTGTTTTGCCGGTGCTGAGCTGGGCTCTGAGACAAGAGAGGAAGGAGAGGAAAGGGCTCCTGCCACACCATGGCCACCACAGAGCCTGGGCCCAACCAAGCTCGCCGGGAAGGAGGCCAGGCGCTCCTGAGAGCGAGCAGGGCTGAGGCCCCAGGGGGCAGAGCACTGACCCACCCTCCAGTGTGCTTCCATTGGGGGGGACATGGGCTCCCGGCAAATACCTGTACTGAATACCATTTAGGTGTCTGATTCGTTTCTGTTTAGGAAATATTTTCCCTTAGAACTCTTCCGATTCTCCCAACAACCCAGAGGGCAAGCTGAGCCAGTTTTATCAACCCCATTTTATGGAGGAGGAGACGGGGTCCCCATGGCTGAAGTGAAGTATTGGGGAGCCCGACTCGTAGGGGGTGGGGCTGGGGGAGAAGCGCGTGTGGGCCTATCTGCTCACGCTCCCCCCCCCCGCGCTCCTGGCTCCCGGGGGCCCCAGCGCCCTGACCTGTGCCCCTCCTGGCTTCGCCTTCTCCAGCGCCCCCGTCTGCCTTGTTGCCAGGCCCTCTGCCCCTCTGGGCAGGTGCACGAGGGGAGCACCCTTGGGTCTTGGCTCCTCCCGGGAGAGACTGGACCTTTGGCCGGTGTGTGAACTTGAGCTCCTGCCTCTGCTCTAAGCATTTACTCATGTCTGACGAGATTTACTTTAGCCCAAATTCAGGCCCTTAGCCTTCCTCTCATTGTTGCTTTCACTTTTACTCACACTCGGCACAAGCGACTTGTCTTACACCTCAAACGCGTGGTTTCCCTCCCCTCGCCAACCCCCTCAGCCTCAGAAGATGGATCCCATCCTTTGAAAAACCCTCTCTCTTCCCCTTGGAACAGGCGTTTGCCTGTGGGACAGACTGTTGCCTGGGGGAGAGAAGCCAGAGTTCTCTGAGCTTTTTGGCTCTTTTTACTTCTTCAAGCTGCACATTTGTTTTACTCTCCCTTCCCCTGTCTCAGTTGTTCCAAGTCTGGCTCCTGCACTGACTTGAGACTTGCCCTGCATTAGCTGCCTGGAATTTTCCTGCTGCTTCTGAATGCTTCCTCATTTAATTATTCCAAGTGGGAATTATAATAACCCTTTAGTCTGCTTCAGAAGGAAACCTAGGAGCCAATATTCCTAGTGTGCGGCTCCCTTCTGGGCAGGGAGGTGGGCAGGGCGGATCCTGGGATGCTTGCGCTTCCCGGCAGGCCGGGGTTTCCAGAATGTTCTCGTATAGTGTACTTGGTTATCACAGCAATGATGTGAGGCTGGCGGAGCAGGGATTGTCATTCCCATTTTACAGAGGCCGGAACAGAGGATCACAGAAGGTGGTTCATTGGGGGTCACCCACTTCAAGTTTTGGCCTTCAACGACCAATTTTGCATAAGAAAACCCTTTGTTTCAGGGTATAGAAAAGTGCAAATATAGAACCCAAGTTGATATCCAGTGTTGTCTCAGTCTGCTTGGGCTACCATAACAAAATACCACAGATTGGGTGCTTTAAATAAGAGAAATCTATTTCTCACAGTTCTGGAGGCTGGGAAGTCCAAGTTCAAGGTTTGCCAGCTGATCTGCTTCCTGGCAGAAGCTCTCTTCCTGTCTTGCAGACAGCTGCCTTCTCTCTGTGGCCTCTCCCTGTGTCTCACATGAGAGATCTCTCCCTTTTCCTCTTCTTGTAAGGCTATAGTTCTATTGGATTAGGGCCTGCCACGGCCTCATTTAACCTTAATTACTTCCTAAAGATTTTGTTTCTAGGGATGCCTGGGTGGCTCAGTGGGTTAAGTGTTTGCCTTGAGCTCAGGTCATGATCCCGGGGTCCTGGGATGGAGTCCCACATCCAGCTCAGAGCCTGCTTCTCCCTCTCCCTCTGCTACTTCTCCTGCTTATGCTCTCTCTCTCTATCAGATAAATAAATAAATAAATAAATAAAATCTAAAAAAAGAAAAGGATTCTATTTCTGGATACAGTCAGAAATATATGCTGGGTTTAGGCACTCAACATAACAAATTTTTGGGGCACACAATTCAGTCCATAGCAGATGGGTCTAGAAGAGATCAGCCTGGCTTCTATCATCCGTTACATCTTAGTGAATTTACTTTGGTCCAAGGACCTCAGGTTCTCAGGTCCTCAGAACTGAGGGCTCCCCAAGCGCAGCCCTACCTGTGCTCCAGACATGGGTTGCAGACATACCTGACCCCAGCTCCAAAGTTACACATTAAAAAAATTAACATATAATGTAGTATTTGCCCCGGGGGTACAGGTCTGTGAATCATCAGGCTTACACATTTCACAGCACTCACCATAGCACAAAACCTCCCAAATGTCCATAACCCAGCCACCCTATCCTACCCTCCCACCCTCCAGTAACCCTCAGTTTGTTTCTTGAGATTAAGAGTCTCTTATGGTTTGTCTCCCTCCTGATCCCATCTTGTTTCATTTTTTCCCTCCCTACCCCCTACGACTCCCCGACCTGCCCCATTTCAAATTCCTTATATTGGAGAGATCATATGATAATTGTCTTTCTCTGATTGACTTATTTCGCTCAGCATAATACCCTCTAGTTCCATCCACATTGTTGCAAATGGCAAGATATCGTTTCTTTTGGTGGCTGCATAGTATTCCATTGTATATATATATACCACATCTTTTTTATCCATTCATCTGTTGATGGACATCTAGGTTCTTCCCATAGTATGGCTATTGTGGACATTGCTGCTATAAACATTCGGGTGCGCGTGCCACTTCGGATCCCTACATTTGTATCTTTAGAGTAAATACCCAGTAGTGTGATTGCTGGGTCATAGGGGAGCTCTATTTTCAACTTTTTGAGGCACCTCCATAGTGTTATCCAGAGTAGCTGCACCAGCTTGCATTCCCACCAACAGTGTAGGAGGGTTCCCCTTTCTCCTCATCCTCGCCCACATCTGTCGTTTCCTGACTTGTTGATTTTAGCCATTCTGACTGGTGTGAGGTGGTATCTCACTGTGGTTTTGATTTGTATTTCCCTGATGCCGAGTGATGTTGAGAAGTTTCTCATGTGTCTGTTGGCCATTTGGATGTCTTCTTTGCCGAAACGTCCGTTCATGTTTTCTGCCCATTTCTTGATTGGGTTATTTTTTCTTTAGGTGTTGAATTTGATAAGTTCTTTATAGATTTTTGATACTACAAAGTGAACTAATTGCAGGCCTAAGAGGTAGCAACTTTATCGCCAATCTCTTCCATTAAGTGTTGCTTTATATTTACTCTCAGAGAGCCAACTTATTTCTGTTTCTTTTGGGACACCTCACTGTCACTTCTATGCACCAGCTATATGAAAGAAGAGAGATCCCTCTACTCTCAGTTAAACTTAATCTCTCCTCTCTTGGCTTTGGTTGTCCTGCTATTTTTGAGAATCTCATTGATACCCATGGACCCTTCATTTCTCGCCTCAGAGAAGACAGATGCCGTCCCTCACCTTCTGCACCGTGTGAATGTAGGGTTCTTGCTCATTGTTTCCATTGAAAGTCAGACTCAGCAAATGGTTATTTTCATGTTAATCTAATAACATGAAACACTTTTTTGGAAGGCTTAATCCTGGAGACAGAAGGAGCCTAACACAGTGAGTGGTACCTTTCTTATCTCCAGAAGCTTGTCTCCAAACCCTGCAATTCTCACTTTCCCTCTCTCGCCTATAAATCCACTGATTTCAGATTCCACTTTGAAAAACATGAAACGGGGCACCTGGGTGGCTAGTCCGTTAAGCGTCTGCCTTTGGCGCAGGTCATGATCCTGGAGTCCCCAGATGGAGCCCCGCATCTGGCTCCCTGCCTTGGGGCGGTGTTTTCTTCTCCCTCGCCCTCTGCCCCTCCCCCACTCGTGTTCTTTCTCTGGCTCAATTTCTCTCTCTCAAATAAATAACTTAATAAACTCTTTTCTAAGAAAAGGAAAAAATGCGAAACTAGTTGGATCAATGAATTTGCTCATTAATTCAGCAAACACTGTGGAGCACTCTCCACGTCCCGGATACTGGGCTGTGTATGTTTGGAGCAAGCTGAGGCACGGAGTCTTTGTCCCCTGAAAATGCAGAAGACACACAGGTAAAGGAGCACTACACTGGCATGTGAAAAGAGCTATGATAAGCATTCTACACATGGGGATATAGGTGGGTGTGCTCAACTGGGGGTAGGAGCCGCTCCCAACAGTGACCCTTCCACAGGGTTGATCCTCTCCCCAGGGACTTTAGCTCTCCCCGGGCTCTGATACCTCTGTTTTCTCCCATTGTCTTTCTGCCCCAGTTTGGTCATGGCTTCTACCATGGCTGGTCTATAGTGGTTCCATCTTCCTTTCTCGATTCATGCAACCCTTCCTATACCTCTGAAAGTGGTTCTTTCCTTTGAGACTCTTCACTTGAACCATCCCAGATACGTTCTGTTTCTGCCAGGATCATCGTTACTGAAGTGGGCACCCAAAAGTGAGTGAGTTTGGCACCTGCAGGGCTTAGGACCCAGGAATCCATTGTGAGGGGAAAGAGGGGGAGAGGAATGGTCAGGGATGGGACCAAGAGAAGCCAGTTCACGAATGCTAAGGATTTAGGGATTTTATTTGGAAAGCTCTGATTAGCCAGGGAAAGATTTTAAGAATGAGGGACTTGATGAGATTTCTGTTTTGGAAAGCAAGTTTACTGACTGCAGTATGTGAAGGTGGTGGTTACGAAGGGTGGGTTACAAGAGGGTGATTAGACAGGAGGCACACAGAGACACAAGGTGATTGGAGCTACATCAGCTAATGGTACCCCTTATGAGGTTTCCTACCTCTGTAAGCCATTGGTTCCTAGCCTTCCAATGTTCTAGTTAGTCAGTTTTCCTTCCATTTTGGGAAACTACCTAGTATCTTTCTGATATATATTCATCCCTCAAAACAAATTAGCCCGAGGTAGGTTCCATTGCTTGCAACTAAAGTATCCTGATGTCGAGTTCAAGTAGAAAATGAATAGGGTTCTGGGCGCCTGGGTGGCTCAGTGGGTTAAAGCCGCTGCCTTCGGCTCAGGTCATGATCCCAGGGTCCTGGGATCGAGGCCCGCGTCGGGCTCTCTGCTCAGCGGGGAGCCTGCTTCCTCCTCTCTCCTCTCTCTCTGCCTGCCTCTCTGCCTACTTGTAATCTCTCTGTGTCAAATGAATAAATAAAATCTTAAAAAAAAAAAAAGAAAATGAATAGGGTTCTTAGGATACAGAATGGGTGGTTTCCCCAGACACCTGGGAATAAGTCACTGATTTGTGATGGAAAGAATGGATGTGGCTAAGGAAGAGAGAGAAGTCCAGAATGACTTGACTTTTAGATTTGAGAGACTTGGTACACGATGTACCATTCACTGAGATGAGGATCAGTCTTTCCACCCCAACTGTGGGGGAGGGATGTTAGCTCACTTCTGACAAAGCAAGTTTGCAAGTGCTAGTGGAAATATTCTGTAGACCTTCTGGTATGTGCCTCCTCCTGAATTTAGGAAAAATATCTGGCTGGAGATAGATATTTGGGAAGCATCAGCTTGTAAGTAGCACTTAAAACTGTGGGAGTAGATGAGGTCACTCAGGAAGAGTAGGTAACCTGAAAATCAAAGAAGGAAGAGCTGGGGGAAGGTAAGTAACTCAACCAGGTGAGGCGTTAGAGATAGTAGAAGTAGGTCAAGGGGTTAGAGAGTGAAGGAACTGAGCATGGAATCTGGGGGGCAGAAAAGAGTGAAGGGAACACAAAAGGCAGGATGGAGAGAGTGGGTGGGTTACAGAAGTAGACGTGCCAGTCTGGTGGAGTAGCGGCTATATTGTGGTGATCTGGAGGAACAGGATGCAGTCAGGGGGTGGGTATTTGAGTCTTAATATTTCAGAGATGGAGCAATTCTAGGGAGCAATTAAACTTCAGGTGTGGTCTTGAAAGGTCAAGGTGCTATGAGACCAAGGTGGTTTATGGATGGTCTTTTGCATGGAGATGAAAGTTCTCTGGAAGGGAGACGCGCCACAAGGGCCTGAGTTTGAGGCGAAGGTGTAGTGAGGTCAGAGGTCAGAATGGCAGGGGCTGAGGGAAGTGTTAATGACCCGGAAGTGCAAATGGAAGAATTCCGCCCAGAAGCAGAGCTTGAAAACACAGAGCAGCTTCTATTCCAGGTGAGCTCAGAAAAGGGGTCGTCTCTGGGAGAGCAGAATTTCCCTCTGTGCAGGGAAAGCAGACGGTACAGAAGGCGGGGAACCTCTTTGACTAGGTTGAGAATAATGAATGTGTGGTTTTATTTTGTTTTGTTTTACCGTCAACTAGGGCATGACAAATTAGCAGGAAGTGCTAAGAAGGAGGAGAATGGTGGGAAATTGGATCTGAGGAACGGAACAGAAAGGAGCGAGATGATCAGAGGGGTCTGCCATGTTGATGCTGTCCAGAGACGTTGGTGGATTGTTAGACGTGGAAGGGAACCTGGGTACACATTGGTTTCTCAGGCCCGGTCGTCACCACCCCCCCATCCCCCCATGGCGCCTTCCCCACTCTTTGGCCTTCTGTGGGCAAAAGCCACCTGGGATTCGGGAAACTCTGGGACTTGTGTTTCTTCCCAAAGGAGTCATTTCCCACTCTAAGCTAAAGAAGCAACTCTCTCTCTAACAGAAATACCCACCAAGAGATAGTAAGTGTTAATTGGAAATTTTGATACCATGAAATTTTAAACATTAAGCACGTCTCAACTCTCTGCATTTGCCACACTCTGTTGACTGACATCACATATAAATGTACTTCTGTGAGGATGGTTTTCTGAAGTTTTTATCAGTTGTAATTTTATTTTATGTATTTTAAAGATTTGAATATTTATTTGATTTGAGAGAGAGAGGGAGTGAAGGTGCAGGGCGGGAGGGGCAGAGGGAGAGAGAGAATCTCAAGCAGACTCCATGCTGAGCACAGAACCCAACGTGGGACTCCCCCTTTCATGACCCTGAGATCACGACCTGAGCTGTAACCGAGAGTTGGAGGCTTAACTGACTGAGCCAACCAGGTGCCCCTCAATTATAATTTTTAAAAATATATTAAGAAGATGTTTTTTTCTAAGAAGACACATTTAGTGGTCTCATAACAAGGAGTAAGAATTCTGTCACTGTGAACATAGGGTCTATTTGGTCCAAGTTGGCACATCAGCAAAGACTGTTCTTCGTTGCTAAATGATTAGGAAACACTAAAATAGTTACCAAATTGTCAAGTCAGGAACGTTTTTGTGCAATATACAAAAGGTTCGTTAGCCTACCCACAATGGCTTGATGTGTCTTATTCTTCGTCTTCTGGATCTATTCCTTTATCACCAAGTGAAGAGAAGCCAAAAATCCTCTGGGGAAAACCCCACTTCTCTCACAACAGGTAAGAGGTTATCTCCAGAGGAATAGAGCTGCGGGCTCTTGAGCTAATAACAAAGCCTGAGGCCACTTCTAGTTTGTGAATTCTGACCCCTGGGGGTTGGTTTCTGCAAATGCACCTGCGCTTGGGGCAGGACACACAGGAGTCCAACTTTGGCCTGCACTGCCTTTAAAAACACCGTCATTGAACCGGAGCAAGAAGGTGGCGCTATCTATTACCAAACGGAAGAGAAAGGAGGTATTACAAGGCACCTGAATGCAAAAGTGAACTCATTAAAAAATAAAACAAAGGACTTGGGAATTTACCGGCAATTCCAATTACCCAGAAAAGGGTTTACAAAAGTGATTTACCAAATCATGAAAATGTCGTTGTGTGTCAGTTTTCTTCATAAAGACAAAATGACTGGTTAACTGCAGTAGTTCCTTAAAGATTTATTAAGCATTGCATGTGTACCTTGTATATTCAAAAATATTGTCAAATGGCCCATGTAACATGGGGAAGAAGGATGGTGGTGTTAGCTCTGGAGAAGATCATATTGGTAATAGGTGGAATTAGTCAATGTCAAAATCTTAACTCCTAATTTTTTTTAAACAAGGCAAGTTAAGTGGGAATGAAAAACAGATTCAGAATATGGGCTTAAGCTTCAAAAAATTCAGTGTTTTTCTCATTTCTTGGAAAACCCGATAATGGAATGTATGGACTCAGAAGCTACTTCTTGACACCCCATCTTAGCCAAAAGGCCGAGGAGAAGCTAAATCTTTAGCTCCATGAAAGGATGGGAGTTGAAGTGCTACTAATGCCATGTCCTCCCAATACAATTAAAAGTCTGATTATTTGAAATTAATGAAATTAATTTGAAATTGTCTTCAACAATCAGATCACATGAAAGAGGGTCTTGGCTCAGGAGTGTCTTCTCCGGCTCATTTCAGCCATTGGTTGATAGAACCATCCCATCCTGACCAGAACATAGAACTCTTCCTAAGCAGTGACCTTTGATAAGTAGGATCTCATCTGTGCAAAGGAGTAGTGGGAGGGAAACTTTCCCGTCTGAATACTACTGTGAGAAGTAGAAGCCTGCTAGTACTGCTGCCGGGGAATTTTTTATTTTCTGGCTTGACCCCCGTAATTAGTGGACAACCCAGAAGACCACGATGGAAACTCTGAAGCTCATTCAGCAACAATCTTTAGACTTTTTTTTCAGTGAGTACTTAATATGTGCAGACAAAGATTTTAGGGATACATACCCGAACCCTAATGGACCTCATAGCCTAAAGAGGGAATCAAATACATGACTACAAATTTTAATGAACATGATGAAGGAAATAAGTAAGGGGGAGAGAAAAATGAAAAACATTGAAGCTGAGATCTAAAGACGAGAAGGAGCTTCAGTTTGGAAAGATCTTAGTGGGTCCAAGAATCTGGGATAGGCCAGGGAAGCCAGAGCTTTCCAAGCTAGAGGGAGAGAGTTAGAAGAATCTAGAAAGAAACAGAATTGGTATGCTTCTACTAATGATGTTCGTTCCTCCCCCTGCCTTCCATGACCCAAGCAAAGGTCACCGTCATTTGTTTATGTATTCATCTAATATATAGGTCCTATTCCAGGTGCTCAGACTATGACAGGGAACCAAACAGACAAAATTCCTGCTCAGAGCAAAGGGAGAAGGGCAGGGAGTGGATCTAAGAGCAGACCGACGAATTACCAACGAGGGGATGAGGGGGTCAAAAGAGGAAGAGAGGGCAATTCTGATTAGAGGAGATGAGGCTGAAAAGAAAAGTATGTTAGAAATAAATCACGGCTGGGACGCCTGGGTGGCTCAGTTGGCTTAAGCAGTTGCTTCTGGCTCAGGTCATGATCCCGGGGTCCTGGGATCGAGCCTCTCGTCGGGCTCCCTGCTCAGTAGTGAGTCTCCTTCTCCCTCTCCCTCCGCTCCTCCCCACTGCCCCCCACTCATGCTCACATACGCGCTCTCTCTCTCAAATAAATACATAAAATCTTCACCAAAAAAAGTGAAATAAATCATGGCAGCCTTTGGCGTGCTAAGGAGTTTGAGTTTTATTTTTGGTCACAGGGAACCATCGCTGGATTTTTTTTTTCTAAGATTTTATTTATTTATTTGAGAAAAAGAGAGAGCATGAGAGGGGGGAGGGTCAAAGGGAGAAGCAGATTCCCTGCTGAGCAGGGAGCCTGATGCAGGACTCAGTCCTGGGATTCCAGGATCATGACCTAAGCCAAAGGCAGTCGCTTAACCAACTGAGCCACCCAGGAGCCTGGATTTTTTTTTTTTTTTAGGGAATTAATTTCAGGGTGCCTGGGTGGCTCAGTCAGTTAAGCGTCTGCCTTCAGCTCAGGTCATGATCTCAGAAATTAATTTCTATGGATTTTTAAGATTATAAAAGTAATATACACATTATAAAAATATTTAACAGCATAGAAACATGTAATATAAGAATAAAAAGTAAAGATTCTCTATTTCCTTCCTGACCACCTCTCTTCCCATTCCATTCCCCAGAGGGTACCAGTTTGGGGTAACAGATGCTCTTCAAAGGTATACAAACACCACTACCACCACACACACACACACACACACACACACACACACACACACACACTTGCACTACTTACAGATATATGCATAATAAAACTAATCTATTGTTTGTATATGTACAGTATGCCCCATTTTTATATTTTAATATATATGTATTAATGTACATATGAGTACATAAATGGAGCCTATTACTTATACTGATATTAAAACACATAAATGGATTCATGTTAAACATTCTTTTCTCTTGTTTTCTTTTTTTCCACTAGAAACACATCTTGAACATCTTCCATGACATTACATGAAATATACACATCTACCCTTGGTTTTGTTAATGCCTGTATGGTATTCTAGCATACAGGATTTATTTAACCAGATGGCATTTAGTTTGTTTCTAGTATTTTATTGTTGTGAACAAGATTGCAATAACATCTTTATACATGCTTTTCTTGCCAAGTACCTAGAAATAGAATTGCTGAGTAAAAAGGAGTGTGCATTTCTAATTGAAAATATATTATCAATTGCCTTTAAAGCCACGGCACCGATATATGCTTCCACTAGCAGCAAATCAAATTGCTTCCCCCACATTGTCAACAACACTGATTGTTATAAATGAAGTAGCTAATCCGATGGTTGTAAATTGATGTTTAATTGTTGTTTAAAAGGTACATTTATTTAATTATAAAGAAATGGAATATTTTCCCAATATTTATTAATCATTTGTCTGATTAACAAAATGTTTATTTTTCTATTGCAAGTTTAGCTCGCTTACTGATTTTTAAGAGCTCTTTTTATTTTATGGAAATTAGTCCTTAGGCTTACACTTGTGTTGTAGACATTTCTGTTTGTTATTTGTCTTTTGGCTTCATGATTTTGCCCACCCCCCCCAAACATTTGCTTTCAACTTTTCCCCTAAATATTTGCTTTTAATTACAGTTAGCAATTTTTAATGCCTTCAGAATCTTTTTTTTGTCCTAGAAAAAAAATCTCCTAATATTATAAAAATACTCACACATATTTTTCTACTGGTTCTTTCATTTTTAAGATTTAAATCTTTGACCTACCTCGAATTTATTTTGATATAAGAGGTAATTTAGAGATTTCATTTTTCCAAATATCTGCCTTGTTGTGCCGGAAATACTTATTAATAATTTAACAGTGTATATTTTCTTCGCTAATTTGAAATGTCACCTTTATCACGCACTTAATTCCCATATGCATTTGGGTCAATTTCAGGAACAATTTCTATCTGCCTCTTTCTGCAAGAATCCCTTATCGTTTTAAAGTGGCTTTTTAATTTTCCTATCTGGTAAGGCTAGTCATCCCTCATTACTTTCATTTTTTAGCTTATTACACATTTATTATTACATGCGCATTCTCGTGGAAGGTTTTTGAATAGAAGACAACTACTCAAAATGATGATGATGGTGGTGGTCGTGATGCATTTATGGGATCCTGTTCTAAGTGCTTTAATATTACTGATCGATTTCCGCTCTGTTGTAAATGTTTTTATTACCATTCCCATTATGGACACCAGAAACTGAGACAGTGAAGTGCTTCTTCCTTATCTTCTCAATATTTCTTGGTTTAAATTTTCAAAAGAAAGACTCATCAACTCTCTATACCAGGACCCATCCTAGGTCACTGATTAAGCTGTGGATTGGCTCAGATTCAGCTCTAGTCCCGTGATGTCACGGTCCCTTAAAACACAGCAGAGAGTTCTCTAGGCGGGACTGTGGTTGGGACAGGCACCATGGCTGAGACATTTGATACATCCTCTCAGTAAAATCCTGTGTGCATGCTTTCTCGGGTTCCTCTGATGTTTGCTCCTGGACAAGTAACGTGTGTTTACTGTGGGGTTCTGGGTAGGAGCAAACGAACATCAACAAAACTTCTTGGGGATAGCATCAACCTGCTGTAAGGGACACAGGTGAATTCATATGGGGTCAGGGATCTCTGCCATACCAGGGCAACTAAAAAATATTTAAGAGGTTCACTAGAGGGGTGCCTGGGTGGCTCAGTCGTTAAGTGTCTGCCTTCGGCTCAGGTCATGATCCCAGAGTCCTGGGATCGAGCCCCATATCGGGCTCCCTGCTCAGTGGGGGGCCTGCTTCTTCCTCTCCCTGCCGCTCCCCTCTGCTTGTACACTCTGTCTCTCTCTGTCAAATAAATAAATAAAATCTTAAAAAAAAAAAAAAAGAGGTTCACTAGATTTGCTCAGCTTACCAGCAAGCTTTATCTGGTTGGCCTATCAAAGACTAAACTTTCAGGTTGAATAGTGGGTATGCTACTTAGGGGTAAGTAGTTGAAACATTAGAGGAAGGTGAGAAAATATAATGGATGGGACACGTGCTGCAAATAGGTGGCATTCACACCCAGAGGCTGAAGAGTCGGTAGAACCATCTCCCGTCCCCCGCTTCCCCATCTCCTAAAAGGAAGTGTTTTCCTGTAACTCCGCCAGGGAGAAACCTCCTTGTTTGTTTTCAGAGAACACTCCATTAAATGGTCCTGCGGTGTAGAAAGGGAGTTGGGCGTCTTGCATTTGTCTGTGAATGTCTCAAATGTTTATGTATAACACTGGCGAATTTTAAGGTGTGAGTGTTACTTGTGCTTTTGTGAGAGCTGTCTGCAGGAACGTTCAACTGTTGAGGGAATCTAAAAACACCTGGGTCTTTTCAGATCATCAAGAATGAAGTAGTTTTCCATCGGAGTCTCTCCGGCTTACTTTTGAAGCTTCCTCTGCTTTTCAGGCTTATAGTCCTTTCTTTCATAGGATGCAAATCTCCTACCGAAGAGATATCTAAATGGTAGAGCACTGGAAGACTGGCAGGAAATCAAACTGGAGGAAAAAGATACATAACCGTGAATAGAAGACCTCATATTTCCATGATTGTTTATTATTTGCATTTTATTCAAATTCTTAGGAGCTCTTGGAACTCAACACAGGAGGAAAGCTTTGGGAAACCACCAACGAAATACCGATGCTGATGGCGACATGTGACCTACTCTGCTTCGTATCTGAGTTATTTGTGCCCTTTCTCAACTTATTAGACTCTAACATCCTTGTGAGTTGTGTCTATGTAATGTTCCGAACCCCCACGGTGCTTCATATAGTATTTAGTAATCACCGTGCTGAAACAGACTTTCATTTAAAGACAAAAATTTCCCCTCTTGGAAAAATTAGGCTGTTCTTAGCTGAGGACTCTGAAAGAAGCGCATAGTAAACACAGTGTAATGGGGCAAAAGGCTCTCTCAGTGTGACAAGCTCTTATTGCATTAAAGTAATGTATATTAGAATAATATATAATTATTCCATTATGGAACTCTTTTTTAAACATATAATGTATTACTTTCCCCAGGGGGACAGGTCTGTGAATCATCAGTCTTACACAGTTCACAGCACTCACCACAGCACAGACCCTCCCCAGTGTCCATCACCGAGCCAACCAAACCCCACCCCATCTCCATTATGNTTTTTTTTTATTTCACAGAGGGAGAGAGATCACAAGGAGGCAGAGAGGCAGGCAGAGAGAGGGGGATGCAGGCTCCCCGCCGAGCAGGGAGCCCGATGCGGGCCTCGATCCCAGGACCCTGAGATCATGACCTGAGCCGAAAGCAGAGGCTTTAACCCACTGAGCCACCCAGGCACCCCATTATGGAACTTTCGAGATGAGGATAGCTCAGCCAGAATTCTCTAGGACAGCTTCGGAGACAATCTATAGAGAGTATAATCTAAGGGCAGGTTACTGTCTAACTATGTTGGGTAGAAGAGAGAAAAACTGGCAGAACCCCACATTCAAAACCTCATTACTTTTTACCTCCACCCTTCACTTCCTCCTTTCGATCTTCTTGGAGAGCTCTTCTCGTTGTCTTTGTAGCTCTTTTCCACACACTCTTCAGGCACTGGTTTCAGATTTTCATAAGGTTGTGGTATATTTAAAAATCTGCTGTTACCACCGTACTTAAGGCATCAGGCAAAGAGAAGGTAAGAACCTTAAATCAAGGCCTTTGAAAGCACGCTTGGGAAAAGGAAAAGGACCTTTTGGTTTGGGAAAACTGTAAAATAGCGACCAACAGCTTGTCATTTTTTAGAGCGATGTTATTGTTATTGGGTCATACTTTTCCTTTTGTATATAAGCTCAGTTATCACAAAGTAGCCCATGAAATTGATGGTTCAGATAACCTCATTTTAAAAATAGGAAGAGGAAGACATGAAAGCAGGGAGAAAGTAACGCATTTGTACAGTATCTCTCTTATCCTAAATTAAGATGGGAGACCTCCACTCAGCGTTTGTGCTAAGGAACAAGCCTGAGATGAGACAAGCAGAGCAGAAGCACAATAGATTGGTGCCAGGGTCTTGTTTCTAGAATAGAAACATGCAGAAAAATAGGAAACACAATAATTACTATGTTAATCTTTTCTCCTCAAGGGAGATTAATCTTAGCCTAAAATCTAACATGCAGTTGGTCTTAGAAAAGACTCTTGTTTGGTGATTCCTGGAGCTATTGTCACAACTGGAATGGTTTACTGAAGTGCCTGATGGATGTTCCTTTACTTTAGGGTCTAAAAACAACAGATTTCCCTCCAGCATTATTACACAGAGGTTGTATGTAAAAGCAAGGTAGATAATTCCGGTTGGGACTCCTGGGTGGCTTGCTGGGTTAAGCGTCTGGCTCTTGATTTCTGCTCAGGTCATGATCTCAGGGTCATGGGATAGGCCCCGTGCTGGGTGGCAAATCTGCTTGAGATTCTCTCTCTCCCTCTCCCTCTCCCTGTTTGTGCCCTCTCTCTAAAAAAAAGTAAGTAAGTAAGTAAGTAAGTAAATAAATAAATAAATAAATAAATAATTCTTGTTGACTCTTCTGCTCTTCTGGACCATTGATGTTTCCTGGTATTGTCTCTGGCTTTTTTTTTTTTTAAACTTTTTTTTAATATAAAAGTTTTATTGAGATATAATTCACATACCATACAATTCACCCATTTAAAGTGTACAACTGTAGTATAGTCACAGTTATCACAATCAATTTTAGTACATTTTCATCACCTCAAAAAGAACTCCCATGACCATTAACAGTCACCCCGTGTTTCATCCCTCCCCAACCACTCCTCCTCCATCCTTGCTAACCACTAATCTACTTTCTGTCTCTATAGATTTGCCAAATTTGGACATTTACTATACATGAAATCATACAGTATGCGGTCTTTTGTGACTGGCTTCTTTCACATGGTACTGTTTGCAGTGTTCATCCCTGTTGTAGCATGTATCCATTATTGCTCAATAATATTCCATTTTACATTGTAACTCATTCATCAATTGATGATAAATTACAATGGAGGGGCTTCTAATTTTTGCCCATTATGAATAATTCTGCTATGAACATATTGTACTAGTTTTCATGTGGATATAGGTTTTCATTTCTCTAACCTAAGAGTTGAATTACTAGGTCATATGGTAACTTGATGTTCAGTTTTTTTCTTTTTAAAGATTTTATTTATTTATTATTTGACAGAGTGAGAGAGATGAGACAGATCACAAGGAGGCAGAGAGGCAGGCAGAGAGAGGAGGAAGCAGGCTCCCTGCTGAGCAGGCAGGGGCTCGATCCCAGGACCCCGAGATCACGACCTGAGCCAAAGGCAGAGGCTTTAACCCACTGAGCCACCCAGGCGCCCCTTGATGTTCAGTCTTTTGAGGAAGCGCCAGACTGTTTTCCAAAGTGGCTATGCCATTTTCCATTCCCACCAGCAGTGTATGAGAGTTCCAATCTCTCCACCTTCTCACCAGCCTCATTATTCTCTTTTTGATTATTGCCATCCTCGTGCATAGGAAGTGGTATTTTATTGTGGGTCTGATTTAGGCTGACGATATTGAGCATCTTTTCATGTGCTTATTGACTATTCAGTATTTTCTTTGGAGAAATGTCTGTTCAGATCCTATGTCCGTCTCCACATTGGGTTCTCAGTTCTAGTCCATTGATCTATCCTTCTGCCAGTACCATATGGTCTTCATTACTGTACCTTTGTAGTCAGTTTAGAAATTGGGAAGTGTGGGTCCTCCAACCTTGTTCTTCCTTTTTGCAATTGTTTTATTTATTCTGGGTTCCTCGCATGTTCATATTAGGATCAGTTTGTCAATTTCTACAACAAAGCCAGCTGGGATTTTGATGAAGACTGTGTTGATTCTGTGATCCATTTAAGGAGTATTACCATCTTAACAATATCATCTTCTGATTCATGAATATGTATGCTTCTATGTTTATTTATTTATTTATTAAAGATTTTATTTATTTATTTGTCAGAGAGAGATAGAGTGAGCAAAAGCTGGGGGAGTGGCAGGCAAAGGGAGAAGCAGCTTCCCACTCAGCAGGGAGCCTGATGTGGGACTCCATCCCAGGACCCTGGGATCATGACCTGAGCTGAAGGCAAACACTTAACTGACTGAGCCACCCGGGCACCACCTACGTTTATTTAGATCTCCTTTAATTTTTTTCAGCAACGTTTTGTAGTTTTCAGAGTGTAAGTTTTGCATTTCGTTATTAAATTTATTCCCAGGCATTTTATTCTTTCTTTTTTTTTTTTTTTAAAGATTTTATTTATTTATTTGACAGAGAGAGAGAGAGATCACAGGTAGGCTGAGAGGCAGGCAGAGAGAGAGGAGGAGGTAGGCTCCCTGCTGAGCATGGAGCCCAATGTGGGCCTTGATCCCAGGACCCTGAAATCATGACCTGAGTGGAAGGCAGAGGCTTTAACCCACTGAGCCACCCAGGCGCCCATATTCTTTCATGTGTTACTGTAAATGCAATTTTTCTCCTTTATTTCATTTTCAGATTGTTCCTTGCAAATGTATAGAAATACAATTGAATTTTGTACATTCGATTCACTTGTGCTCTAAGGTAACACACTGGTAACAGAAAACACGGACAAGAAATACAGTTTATTCTAAATAGATTATGCTAATGAAATAGCACATTATAGCCAAGCAGTGGCTCCGTTTCATCCTGCGGACTGAAATATCTCATCAAAAAGCAGATGCCTAACGCAAAGGCATTTAAATTATCATATCCATCCCATAGAGGGTTTTGATACTTAAGTATCTCCTGGAACAGGTAAATAGCATTGTTTATTTCTTATTTGTACTTAATTTTCTCCAGCAGCAGCCAATAATTAAGTACTGGCATCCCAATTCTCTCTTCCTTCTAATTTTGACTCAGATGTCAATTCCTCAGAAGGTCTTCCTGACCCATCTATGTATGGTTGGCTTCCTGCATTTACTTGGTAACACATCACCAAGTCTATTGCTTTAATCACACCTATTACAATCTGTAATTATCTCTTTTGTTTACTGTCTGTCTGTACTAGACAGTGTAAGTCCACGAGAACAGAGATTTTTTTGTGTAATTGTTGACTACAGAATTTCTAATGACTAACAAACAGTATTTTTTGGTGCACTAGGGAATAAATGGATTTTCCCACCATAAAAGCATAGCATTGATAACTACTAAACATGCAAAGCAATAAACAAATGGCGTTGACATTGCATTTGAGAATGCTTTTATGTACACCCTGAAGAATTGTAGAGATATGAATAAGATGAGTCAGAAAGACTCACTCAGTAGCTAAGTGCCTCAACTCCTCACATGAGCCTCAAAGCTTGGGTTTAAAGTTGGCTTCCTGGGCGTCTGGGTGGCTCAGTGGGTTAAGCCTCTGCCTTTAGCTCAGGTCATGATCTCAGGGTCCTGGGATTGAGTCCTGCATCAGGCTCTCTGCTCAGTGGGGAGCCTGCTTCCTCCTCTCTCTCTGCCTGCCTCTCTGCCTACTTGTGATCTCTCTCTCTGTCAAATAAATAAATAAAATCTTAAAAAAACAAAACAAAAAACCCCCAATGTTGGCTTCCTACAAAAAATGACTGGTTGTACATAGCACGGACTTTTGGAGTTGCCCTTCAATAGCTGAACTCTTGGATATTAGATTTGCAAGTGTCCAAGATATATTTTGTGGCTGTCTGGGGAAAGTCCACGTGAGGATTTTCTTTTAATCTGAGTACATTTGGATTCTAGCAATTCTAATTGTCACAGTATTATTCATTTGATTATTAAGTCTAGTTAGACACCCTGAAATATTTCATTCTGTTCTGCAGTTTCTATATCCATCCAGATTTGTGTACCTTCAAAATATTCTCAAGTCAATTGACATGCTTGGTGAAGACAAAATATTATAAGAATTCAAAATGCACCTTACATATTTCATTAAGATAAATATATTTTAAGAAAGATTCAGAAAATTTGAGGAAAAGGAAATGCAGTTTTAGTTATCAATCAACAGCATATTTCATGTTATTTGCAGAAACAGAGGGTTGAGTTTAGAGGGTAGGGCCACTAACAGAATGATGAGCCTTTATTGAGCTTTGCAGGTGAGCTGATGGTAGTTCTTATTTATACGAATCCTACGTTAATTCGGATTTCTGGCTCCATTTTCCTTGTAAGAAGAGCAAAGGCCAGGAAGGATAAGAATCATTTATCAGTGATAAACATTTAAAGAACTTGAGCTCTTATGTTTTAGGAAATTTAGAAAGCAGTTGGTTCAAGGAAGTTCTTCCTATATAATATTGTATCCGGATGAATTAAGGAACATGATTTTCCCCTAAATATGAACCAGAAAAAATACAGGCAGGAGACTTAATGACTTTTTCTCTGAAGGAATTATGTGTTATGAATTCTGAATTCCAAAGATTTCAGATGGTATCTGGCATATTAATATCTGATAATCATATTAAAAAAGGACGTTATCTTAAAAGTAGATTGGGTCCTTTCAGTCTCGACCTCATGGAATCTTAAGCATTGAGTATGACTTCAGGTGGAAATGGGGACACAGTTTTGGAGGTTTTGCTTAGTAAGGGAATCTGGAGCGAGTGCTGTTTCGGCTAACATTGCTTTTTCTTCCCTATACGAGACTTGCCAATATTAAAAGTGTACTACCTGTTCTGATCTGTTAAAAGGAATCCCGCAGTGTCTTTAATATCTTAGAATGATATTCCCTTTCCCAGTGTGATTTGCTGGATTTGCATCTTCTCTATTGATGGACAGGGGGGAGGATCTTGAAACCAAGAGATTAACCTGATGCCTTAAAATGTGAAGAGTTCCCAAGGAAGAAATAAAGTAGACCTCCCAAGTTAAGCATCCCAAATTAGAGACAAAAGTCAAAGAAGCAGGCTGATTTCTTTCTGGTAACAACCCTGGTTGTTATGGAGATGGGAGGGGGAGGAAACAGGAGGATTGTGAAATGTGCAGTGGTAGAAGGGGTTACTTATGTAAGCTAGTGGCTCATAATATTCCTTTAAGCTAGGTAGGAATCATTCTCAACCTGGCTCCCATGGCACTTTGGGAATCAAGGTATCAATAATTTCCAGAAAGTTCTGCAAACCTGATAGTTCTTTTTTTTTTTTTTTTTTTTGGTAACTTTACCCCTAAACTCTAAAAGACCAAAGCTATTGAAAAAGGCCCTGAACCTGATACTTATCTCCACTGCATTTCCCCAGGTCATTTTTTATCCTAATCTGAATATGACTGCATTGAGAATTCGGATTCAAATCACTTATAATAATTAGCAAGCCATCTCCTCTTGTTCCCTGAGAAATCCCCATCACGCATTCTGATATACACCATGGAACTTCCTCCACTTCCCTCGGATAAGCCAGGACTTGCAAATGTTTTTAAAGATGCCAAAAGCCACCTAGGTTTATTTTCTCCTAGAATTTTGTCTCCTAGTGAAGAGAGACTTGATACTAAATAACTAAGTAAAACAAGGTCAACCTTTGCTCCTGGAGCTCCAGCCAGCATAGCTTTGGCCTTGACCCTTTAATGAACGGCCCCCAACGGGAAGAATCCTGCTTCTGGAGAAGGTGCTTGTGTGCGTTTCTTTAGAAAGAGGTTTCCAGGGAAACCATATAACTCCTATTCTTTTTTCTTAAATGTAATAAGCACTAAACGTGCCTGCTAGTGCTTGGAGTTCTCATTTGAAGTCAGGAGCTGCTGAAGAAGAGTGTTTGCATGAAACACACCTACATAACCAGAAATCATTTTTATGCTTCCTTCACTAAAATGTCAGCTGCATACTCAACTGGGGAGAATTTAGTGACCTGGGTTCATCTCTGGGGGGAAAGATAGGGAAGATTAACTCCAGTTGCTTGAATTGCTTTTCTTCCCCATTAGTATGATGGGTACTAAGAAATGATAGTCATGTTCGGACTGAGCAGCTGTGTCTTCCCAGTCAGATCTTCTGTATATTAGACAATGTAGACAAGAGAATGTCTTTCTGTATATTGTCTGGTATGTAAAGAAATATTTAAGCAAGGAAAAACTCACAGAAAACTTGGCCGAATTGTTTCTACACCTACATATCCCCTTTCGTGGCCGAGGACCTTCAGGAACTCAGTGCGCTACCCTACCCAGTTTTCCCAAGTAGTGGGGATAGGTCCTGGCAGCCATGATTCCACCACGTGGCCCCGCCTCCCTGATCGTAACTGATTGGCCTAGAGGTGGACAAGCTGAGCCAATCATAACCTTCAGTGTAGTTGAATTGGAACATAAAGATGCTGGAGGTTTAAACTGGATGTTCCAACCAGAGGAGGGCTGAGATGTGGCCGTGCTTAGCGACCTGCTCAACCAAGGAGAGGAGAGGGGGTTCGCAGGGAGAGAGGGCCACGCAAGCACACGGAGGAGAAAAGGTAAGACCGAGGGAGGAAGGGAGAGAGATCGGAAAGACTTTTTGCTGCTTTTTAGTTCTCATTTCTTTGGGAAGCTTGGATGTACTTCTTGATCCAAGGTTTTATGAGACAGATTTATATCCTTAAAATAAATCTCACTTTGTTCTTAAGTTAGAGTGGTTTTCTGTTCCTTCCAATTAAAAGGCCTCTCATAAAACACCCCACTTTGCTAGAATCAACTTTTACCACACGTCTCTGCCTGGTCTGGGTTTGCGGGTTTTGGGTCTTGTCATTTCTGATGGCCTGGCTACTGTGATAGGTGTCCTTTTCGTGGTACTGCAAGGACACGGACCTCCTCCACTGGCCATCTGAGGGGTGGGTGTGTCGCTTTAGTCATGCGCTTCACACGGGGTGTGGCTGCCTGATCTGCACAGAAATGTTGCTTCACGCCCATGTGATGGGCTCTGGTGGAAGTGTCAATGAGGCTTTTTATAGAACTGCCTTCCAGCAGGCTGACCAGGAAAGGTCTACTAGCATTGAGGAGATTCAGAATTGTCCCCGGGAGGGAGACTTCTGGGTGTAGGGAGACTTTGGGGTTCAAAAAACCCAAAATAGTAGATAGAAAGGAACCTTATACAGAGTCTAGCTCTAACTTTTCTTTGTCCAAATGAGAATCCTGACCCCCAGAGGGGCTGATTGGTTTGCCCTGGTGTGGAGCCAGGACTCCCCGCCCCCTGCAACGTGTTCTTTCCCCAACCCCATTCTGCCTCTAGCACTTTCTTCACAAAAAGCGTGTTTAGATTCCTGTGTAGGGAAGGAAGAAACTTCTCTGTCCTCTGAGTGTCTCCAGCTAGGCCTAGGAATTACAATAACATAAGACAGATGAACAGGTGAAAAGCATCCAAGTTCTATTAAATTTTCACAGGTACAGGGAGGGCTTCACGAGAGAATGAGCTCCAAAGAAGTGACCAGAACAGAAAACTTTTAGATCTTTTAGATAAGGAAATGATACACTTGGGAAGAAAGGGCAAGACGAAGGGGTTTGGGTTAGGGGCAGTACATTGTGGGGAGGTTACTAAGAGATATATTGGTGAGGGAAGCTAGTGAAAGAGAGGAGTTATTTTCGTGTATTTATACAGATCCATTTCGGTGGTGATTTCGAGTCTCTGGTGATAAGGATGTACTTTCCTTCCTGATACAGGGAGGACAGGCACTTCTCTCATGGAAGCTTTTATAGAAAAGGGGAGCCCGGAGCGTTCTTGCACCTGTTGATTCTTGAGTGCTTTCAGTTAAAAATAATCAATATGCCAAAGTGATGTCTTTTGGGGTGGCACGTTCTGAACTTCTTCACCTGAGATCTTGCCTTCTGCACTGTTTTTTTGGAATATATCTAATTAAGTACTTATACCACATATATGGCTAGGGATTTTGATGGTGCTTAAAATGAAATTAGATATTTATTTTAATTTTTAAAGCAAACTGAAGGAAAATATGAGTACACAGGTAAAGCAAACGAGTAATTTTTTTCCCCCCAAAGTATGCTTTGCATGTATGGTGTTTGTCTGACTTCAAACTTATCTTCGCCTCTGTTTGTTGTGACAACAAATAAGCCACGATAACCTGAACTTATTTCACGTGGGTAGAAACATAGTAAAAATCTAAGTTTTGTCTTTGTACCGTAGGACCCCTTAAATCACATTAATTACACAATTGATTTCCAAATTTACTTAAAACGTTTCTCTCTGGACCCATGAATACTGTGTGTGAGGTTATGAGTCAGTTTTATTCCTGTCCTGCCTGTGCTGTGTGTCCTGGTTCACATCATTGTCTTGCCTAGTCTGTTGCAGAGGCTTTCTGGACTCTGGGGGGCCCCCTGTATTGCATTTGCTCCACAAGACTGTCTCTAGAATTCCTCTTTTATTTTGCANATTGCTTGTTTTTTTTTTTTTTTTTTTTTTTTTTGCCAGCTTTACACTTATTTCTCTTTCTTTTGAAAACAGCCCTTGGATTTTCCTTTGAGGACCCAGCCCTCTTCAGTGAGTAGAGTTTGGGTAGGGCCAACCCTCCCCCACTTACTCTGTCTCCAAAGAGGAGCATTCATTCCTCTGGCCATAGCATTTACGTTGGTAATGGGTGATGTGTACTATCCAGAAAGATTCAGCTTCCAGACCTTTGATGGGACGATTGGGGAAGAAGCTCTCTCTTCCCACAGGGGAGCTTACACCGCTGGGATGTAGGTCTAAAGCTGTTAACGGCCGTCTTTGCCACAGTGTGGACAGAATCCCCGTGAGAAAGAAGACAAGAAGGGGAGAGTAGTACTGAGAGATGATATCACTTATTCTTTGGCACCAGCTGAGCCTGAAGCCAGATGCACTTCTTTACTTTCCAGTTGAGTGAACCAATACACTCTTGTTTGCTTAAGCCAATTTGAATTGGGCTTTAGTCACTTGCACCCTAAAGTGTACTGGCTAATGCGTGGCCCAATTCGTATTGTCCTTAAAAGGTGTCCATGCTTTTCCATTACATGCAGGATAAACCCAGCCTCTCTTCAGCTTCAAGGTGTTTTATGAGCATCCGCATTTTAGCCTTTGCTTCCCACTCTTTTGCCATACAGCCGATACTCCTGTGGTGATGCTCTCATTGGCATTTTCCGACGTACCTCACGTTTTCCCATTTCACTCGCTTTTTCTGGGCCGCTCCTACCCTCACCCCATCTGGAATGTTTTTACCCACATGGTGAGATCCTATCCTCAAAACCACACGCACGTGTTACCTTCATTAGGAAGCCTTTCCTGGGCCCTGGGTCAGAATTAACTTTTGGCATCTTTGTATTTTCCTGACTCTTTATTTATACCTCTATTACAACACGTCACAACCTGTCTTCTCTCTCTAGTTAAGAGGTCAGCTTTACCTCCCCGCCCCTACGCCCAAGCCTGCGATAGAGCAGGCGCAGTAGATGACGATGATGATGCTCCACCTCCGGTTTCCGGTCGGTCAAGTGTGACTCTGCCTTTTCCTTCCACCAGATGGCGCTTTACTTATTTTTGTTTCTTGGGATCACCGAGGAGGGCTGAATGCCAGGCGCGCAGTGGTCACTGAATAAGATCTGTTAAACAGAGTGGACTTGGTCTCGCTTTGAAATGCTCTCACACTAGATACCACCTCACACCAGTCAGAATGGCTGAAATTAACCAGTCAGGAAACCACACGTGTTGGCGAGGATGCAGAGAAAGGGGAACCCTCCTACACTGTTGGTGGGAATGCAAGCTGGTGCAGGCACTCTGGAAAACAGTATGGAGGAACCTCAAAAAGTTGAAAATAGAACTACCGTAGGACCCGGCAATTGCACTACTGGGTGTTTACCGTTAAGATACAAAGGTAGTGATCTGAAGGGGCACGTGCACCCGAATGTTTATAGCAGCAATGTCCACAATAGCCAAACTGTGGAAAGAGCCCAGATGTGCACCAACAGATAAATGATAAAGAAGTGGTGTATATATACAGTGGAATACTATGCGGCCATCAAAAAACCCTGAAATCTTGCCATTTGCAAAGACATGGTTGGAACTAGAGACTCTTAATCTCAGGAAACAAACTGAGGGTTGCTGGGGGTGGGGTGGGAGGGCTGAGGGAGTTGGGTGATGGACACTGGGGAGGGTATGTGTTATGGTGAGTTCTGTGAATTGTGTAAGACTGATGATTCACAGACCTGGACCCCTGAAACAAATGTTATATGTTAATAAAAAAATGCTCTCACACATTTCACAGTGATTTTCATCATATAGATTTGAGCTTCCAGTTTTGGTGAAGGGCCCTGATGGCTGTTGGAGTGGAAGCTCTGAGCCCGGACTGACTTCCCGCACGTGGTTCTTAGAGTTTCCTTGTGGCTTGATGATTGCTGCTGCTGATCACATCTTTGAATCAACTAGAAACTAAGAGGGAGAGAATGAGAAGAAAAAATGGGAATGCCACTTGATGAACCATGGTTCAGCGGGCTTTCCCCTTCTCTCCTCCTCCTCTTTCTCTTCTAGAGCAAAACACTGTTTTAAAAGGTCTCTTTCTAGATTCTCTGATGACTTCTGATATTTCTGTACCCCCTTCTCTCCTCTTGCTCCCTGCTGCGGTATGTGAACACGCCCCTAAGATCCATGAAGCAACAAGCTTACATTGAAGAAGTGGGATGTCTGCATAAATATGTAAAACACACGTGGCATGAGTTATGACTTTGTATTTACAGGAATACGTCAAACTTCTGGGTCCGCAGGTTCCCTGACAAGGCTGAAAGTAGCAGACTTTATACACATAGATCATTCTTAGATGAGTGACTGCCGCTGCTGTTTACAGATCCTGGTGATGTTTATGACTCTGCTGTTTTTAGATTCAACTAACACTGCCAAGCGGACACTCCGTGCCAGGCACTGTGCTAAGTTCTTTCACTTACATTAATTCCTTTGTCTTTTTTAATCTTTGAAACAACTCTGAAATGTATTAGTTATCTAGTGCCACATGATAAATTACTCAAACTTTATGGGTTAAAGCCATAACATTTATTATCTTGTGGCCTGGTCTTGCGGCCGTGAATCAGTTAAAGGAATTTCCATCAGTTAAAGGGCTCCGAGAAGTCACATTNTTCCATCAGTTAAAGGACTCCGAGAAGTCACATTTCAAGCATATTGCCTTTAAACATGGATCAGGGACGCAGGCACAGGTTAACTGAGTCCTCTGCCTCCCTCACAGGCTTGACTTGAAAAGACCCCTTTCCCAGCTCATTTGAGTGGTTGCTGGCAGAATTCACGTCATCTCTCACTATGGGTCGGAGGCCTCCCTGGGTTTGTTGCCACATAGACCTCTCTGGAGGGTGGCTTGTGACATGACAGGTGGATTCACTGAGCTGAACTGGTGAGAAAGAGTGAGCTAGAGAGTGCTGGTAAGATGAAACTCACAGGCTTTAGCAACCTCATCTTGAAAGTGATGTCCCATCATCTTTGCCCTATTTTATTTGTTAGAGGCAGTTTGCTAGGCCCATTTCATACTCAAGGGGAAGGGATCACACAAGGGCATGATGCCAGGAGCCAAAGATCACTGTGGACTGTACGGGAGGTTTACTTAGTTTAATAAGTAAATAGTTTAGTTTAATGCCCATTTTACGGATGAGAAAATTGAGATGCTATTAGAAAAAACAGAGATGATTGATGATGCATATACATATGTATATACATTGATGAAAATTCATGTCTCTGAGCCGTATTTCTCTAGTGTAGGTTGGTACATGTTTTCAGCCTCCTTGTAGCTTTGACTTTCCCTATTAGCCCATAGAATTTGCCTCTGTGTCCTCTAGAACATTGCTATGCAAAGTGTGGTTCGGGGCCCAACAGCATTAGTTTTTCCTGGGAGCTTGCTGGAAATGTCGACCCTCAAGCCTTGTCCCAGACCTGTGGAATCAGAATCCGCATGTCTGGTGAGCTGCGTGCACATGAGTGTTGGAGAAATGCTGCTCTAGAAAGTTCCTTTTCTAGATTCTCTGATGACCTCAGTGTTCCCATGCTCCTCTGTCTGCTGGCGCTGCTCCTTGCTTGCCCCTCCGCAGTAGTGGGGAATATTACCATCTATCACTACATTAATTTGAAAACCAGAGGAAATGAAGCCCCTGATACGAAGGCTTCTTGTCACCTACTGTCTTGTATAACCAAGAAGGGGAGAGGAACAAAGGGTCTCTGTCTGTAATCTAAGACATTGTCAAAGATGGTGGACAAACATGAAAGTTGGCATTTGGCTCTGGAGTGAACTAGCGCAAATCCGTTCAGCCAGTGAGTCTTCCTAAATTATTTTATTTAGGCAACCTAGATGAATCTGAAGCATTATGCTATGTGAGAGTAGCCTGGCACAAAAGACCACATATGGCATGGTTCCATTTCTATGCAGTTCTAGGAAAGGCAAAACTGCAGTGACCCAAGGCATTTCAGTGGAGACAAGGGCAGAAACTTACTACATGGAGGCCTGGCAGAACTTTCTGGTGATGGGACTGGACTGCATCTTGACTATGGTAGTAGATAGATGCATGTATACATTTGTCATATTCATCACTTGTATATTTAAATGGCTGAATTTTATATAAATTAACTTTCTGTAAAGTTGATGGGAGTGAAGGTTAAGTAGGAGTTAGTAGCCTTTGTGTTGTGGTTCCAGAGTCCTGAGATGGAGCCCTGGATTGGGCTCCCAGCTCTGCAGTGAGCCTACCTCTCCCTCTCTCTCTGCCTGCCGCTCCCCCTGCTTGTGGTCTCTCTGTCTCTCTGTCAAATAAGTAAAATCTTTTAAAAATAAATAAATTTTGCTTGGAACAACAATAGAAAGAGTTAGGAGCCTTGTCAATTGATTCTGGGTCTTCTAACTTTCCGTAGGTCCAGAGCACTGATTTGACTGACTTGTCAGAGAAGGTCATTATTTAAAAGATATCCTTGGTATCTGACATTGACCTAGAGTGGAAATTTTTTCTCCTTTGATGTCCTTCTGGGAAGACGTCATATTGGGAAAGTTGTTCAGATTTCCATCAGTTAAAAGACTCCAAGAAGTCACATTTCAAGCATGTTGCCTTTGAACTCTGTGTTTGATTTCTGGAGCTTCTTCAGCCTTCCTTGAGAAGGAGAATGGAAATGATGGCTTTCATTTATTGAGCAACGGCTCCAGACATTCTAGCTTCACTTTGATGATTTCATTTAATCTGCACAGCTCTTCTGTGGGTGAGGCACTACTTTCTGTGTTCCCAGTTTACGGAGGAGAGCTCTAAAGCTTAGACAGATTAGACAAATCTTTTTTTTTTTTTTTTAAAGATTTTATTTATTTATTTCACAGAGAGAGAGAGATCACAAGGAGGCAGAGAGGCAGGCAGAGAGAGAGAGGGGGAAGCAGGCTCCCCGCTGAGCAGGGAGCCCGATGCGGGCCTCGATCCCAGGACCCTGAGATCATGACCTGAGCCGAAAGCAGAGGC
>LNAC01000778.1:779156-802621 GCA_002007465.1 Ailurus styani
AGCCCGATGCGGGCCTCGATCCTAGGACCCTGAGATCATGACCTGAGCCGAAAGCAGAGGCTTTAACCCACTGAGCCACCCAGGTGCCCAGATTAGACAAATCTTTCTAGTGGATAGTCTGTACCGAATCTGGAATGATCCAGTGCTGTGTTTACTGCCTCACCTCGTCTAAACTGCTCCTGTGGGATCTGGCTTAGACTCTGACATTGGATTACCCCACACTGCCGGCTTCTGGTCCACTCCGTATCCGCAGCCACACGCACACTTACCCTGCATTTCCATCAGGGTATCTCAAGTCTCCGACTCCTTTCAGTCTCCGTAGATGAAAGGAGTCCAACTCCTCCCCCATTTGAAAACCTGCAGAATGTGCTTTGTCATGATGAGCAATTATTAAGCAAGGAGTTGCTGCAAAATGGAGGGATTCTCTCTTCTGGTTTCCAGAACCATGGACTGGGGAGGGCAGAGCCAGGGAGAGGTCAGAGATTTGACAGTGGTTTGTGGCCATGGGATTTTCCCAGTGGAGGCCCTGGTTAGTTTATAGAACAGGTGTTTGGTGATGATGCAAAAAAAAAAAAAAAGACACGGGGGCGGACGTGCTGGGGACCATTGTGGCTTTGGCCACCATTCACGTCTGGTAGTGGGAGGTGCTGTCCGGCCACAACCTGGCACGTGGCTGGAAATGAGGGGGCTGGGGGGGGTGTGCATCTCTGACGAGAGTAGGGACCCGTTTCAACACTTAGGAGTAATCACAAGAATTCTGAGGTTGAATCTCTGAGTATAAAACTTCTCAGAGGACTGTCCTTCTGCTATGAGGTCAGAGAAGAGTCGCTGAGGGGCTGCAGATGGATTCTGTATTCCTTGCCGTGCCCTGTCCCCATTATATCCTCCCAATGAGATGACCTGTGCACTATGAACCCATACTCAGAGTCCGGCTCCCAGAAGGAAAAAGTCCTCCAAAGCAGCAGGCAGGGAGATTTGATTTGTACTAATGAGCGCGTGTACAGAAGAAAATCTGACACTCCTAAGAAGGGAAAATGAGGCGGTTTGCACCTCCAAGGGGGACCTCACCTGTGAGCTGGAGAGTTCAGTGTGGGCACAGGGGCAAAAGATCCCAGTAAGGCAGGAAACCTTGCCATAGTCGTTTATATGCCAGAAGGTTCTGACAACAGCTCGGAGGTCACCACTTGATAATTATTGACTTCACATGATTTTATTTTTCCCTTTGAGAAAATTTTTGGAGCTTGATATAAGTGAGGCTTGATATAAGTGAAAGTAGGATTATCTTGCGATTGCATTGTTTTTCCAAAATTAAAAGACTTTTTTCCCCTGTTTTTTAAAAATTCAAATAATATAAAGTCATGTTTCCCAAGGCTCGAGAGAAAAAAAACATGCAAGGTCAAAAAAAAAAAAAATCACGATTGAGAGTTTGGTGTGAATATATTCTCCCAGCCCTTTAACGCTGCTACAAACCTACATTTTTACTCATCTAGGACTGTACCGTAATACTGGTCTATAACTACCTTGTTTCACTCCTCAGTAGGTGATCGATCTACATGGGTGTCAGTACATTTTCATCTATCTTATCTTTTCGGGGGCTTCATTGTAGTCCATTGTATGAATGTGACTTAATTAACCAGTCCCCTATCGAGGGACTTTCAGGCTGTTTCCAATTTGGGGTTGTATTACAGAGAAGGCTGGTAACTGGTTCCGCCTTTAAGTCTTTACACTCTTGTCCAATAATCTCTAAAGGATAAATTCTTGGATGTGGACTTGATGGGCCGGAGAACAGATATCTTCTTAATTTTGAGAAAATTTGACAAAATGCCATGCATAAATTTACCAACTTGTTCTGCTTTCAACAATGTGATACAGTGTTCTTTCTGCTCAAGTATCGCCAATTCTGGGCTTTGCTGATCTTTGCTAATCTGATGGTGAAAAGAAACTTAAGTTATTTTAATTTGCATTTGTTTAATCCGCAGTGATTTGGGGTCCACTGTCAGATAGATGTTTTTTGGCCACATGCATTTTTTTGGTGAATTCGATATTTTTCTGATAAGGTACTTATTTTTTACCTATTGAATTATTAGCACTTTTTATATATTAAGTATATTAGCACTTTGTCACATATTTTGCATGAAGTTAAATCTTTTTGGTAACAGCAGAAAACACCAGACAAGTTTACTTACATAAATTCTGTCTCCCCCCGACCCCGAAAAAAGAAACTCCCCACAAAACTGATGATTGTTGATTCTCTATTAGTTTCTTAGGGATGTCATAATAAAATATCACCAACTGGATGACTCCCAATAGTAGAAGTTTATTCTCTCACAGTTCTAGAGGCTAGAACTCTGAAGTCAAGGGGTTGGCAGGGCCATGTTCCCTCGGAAACTTCTAGGGAAGGGCCCTTCTCCCCTTCCTTGTCTCTTCCAGCTTCTGGTAGCCCTGGGTGTTCTTTGGCTTAAGACACTGTAATCTCTACCTCTGTTATCTTCTGTCTTAAGTGACCAGTCCTATTGGGTCAGGGCCCACCATTATGACCTCATCTTAACTTTATTACATCTGTAGAACCTATTTCCAAATAAAATTGCTTTCACAGATACCAGGGGTTAGAACTGCATATCTTTTTGGGGGACGCATTTCAACCCACTAGAGACCCCCATTATGAAGTGTCTGCTATTGCCAACAAACTGTAGATCCTGTAAGGACTGAGGCTGGGTCAGTTTTGTTCTATATTTGAATTCCCAGTCCTCAGCACAGAGGCTAGTAGGTTGTGGGAATTCCACGGGTTTCTTAAAGAATTTGACTTTCAGGAATCACTGGCCTTTCAGAATAGTAAAAGATGTGTACAGAGAAGACAAGATATCGATTCTTTCATTTGAATTTACATTTAACAATGAAGATGAAAATGCAAGTGGGGAGACCTGGACCATCAGGAAGGGGGACTGTCTCAACTTTCTGAATGAGTGTGTTTGCCAAGGAGTGTGCTTGTGCTCTATGCTCGCCTAGCATCTGTCCTAAAAATGAGTCTTTGCAAATATGCAGACAAGTACACACACTAGAACCACATTTATTGACCAGAATTATTAAGTCGGGTTAAACAGAAATAATCCAGCAGAACCCTTAAAAATCCTATTTTTTTCTTTGTTTCATAAAACACAATTGACAATTTATTTCATAGCCGTGGCAAATAGACCCTAACTTTACCACATGCCAGAAGTTGCTCCAGAAACTTTCTAAATTATTTCTTGGCTCATTTCCAAAAATATTTTCCATTTACAGAGGACTTGCAGCCTCCAAATTTTCCTGCAGAATTCCTATATCTAATCTTCCTTTAAAAAAATAATCCATCTCCTGTAAAATATATATTTAATAAAGTTGCTTCTTTAAAAGTCAAGAGTTTTCTCCAGGGATTTCTATATTTTATCTATAATGTCTCCACTCCCTCACACTTTCACCAAAGCTAGTCAAATATAGTCCTATGGGGCTAGGGCTCCAACATCTGCTTTGCGCTACTTGTAGTGGCCATGGTTCCAGTCCAAAACAGTGGGCCAGTGTTTTAAGTCCTAATGTACAGCCATAGAGATGAGGTATTTTATTTTATTTTATTATTATTTTTTAAGATTTTGTTTATTTATTTAACACAGACAGAGAGATCACAAGTAGGCAGAGAGGCAGGCAGAGAAGGGGAAGCAGGTGCCCCGCCAAGCAGGGAACCCGATGTGGGCCTCGATCCCAGGACCCTGAGATCATGACCTGAGCCGAAGGCAGAGGCTTTAACCCACTGAGCCACCCAGGCGCCCAGAGATGAGGTATTTTAATTAGAACAGAAATAACATTTTGATCTGGGCACTTTATCGGAACTCACGCATAGTCCAAATGTACACGTGAGTACCAAAGCCAGTATTCAGATACATACAGTTCCAACTTCATGAGCTTGTGTCCGGTCTAGTACTGAGCTTGGTTTCATGCTCTGCTCTTGCCACCTTGAGTTTCTAACAATTCCGGAATGGTGGGCCCCACGTTTTCATTTTGCACTGGGCTCTGCAAATTATGTAGCCAGTCGTGGACACACGCAAATGCTGCTTTGGCCTGATTCCTCTGACTTGTAATCTCTGTTTTCATCTGGCAGTGAAGATTGAATTAGGGGAAGTAGTTCCCCCAAATCTCCTCCCCAGAGGAGATGAGCCTCGTTCTAGAACGTTGCCAAAGACCTAAAAGTTGTGGGTCATGTGATTCCCTGGGAGTAACGGAGGAAAGAAGCACACAAAGGTAATTTTTATTGGCAAGTCTTAAGAGTTCAAGTTCTACCTTCAGTGAAATATAGAGGAGTAAACCCAAGGTGGTGTGTATCACATAAGAACCTGTTTGTTTGAAGAGAAAATAAGCATGCCCATGTGCCGGTAAGCTAAATATAGATACATTCCTCTGTGATTCTTCCATCAAAGATGATTATTTCAGCAATTCAAATAAAAAGCAGAATCTGTGGCAAGGCCAAGCTTGGCTGTTCTTTATAAGAATAATGAATACGTCCTCTTCTGAATTAGAATGCATCATTCTTCCTATTCTTCTTCAAAAGAATGGTGGGGAATAGTTGTTGTAAAAATGTCATAAAACATGTACCTTCCATTAAGACAGAAGATTAAACATTTCATTGCAGGGCATGGTCCTCTCTACAGGAGGAGAGAGTATGATTTTAAAACGACAGGCTGTTAAGGAAGAGTTCTTTCTAGACTCCTCATGAGCCAGGAGAAAAGCTCAGCGGGCAAGGAAGCTGTGTTACCTATACCTTCAAAGGACTTTTGCATATACAAAAAGAAAGGTTTGGGCTACACCAGAGTCAAACAGGCATCTATTTAGAAAAATCTTAAATTAAATATCTATTTATATATGATCATGTTTAAATGTAGACACTGTTAACAGAGTTATTTCTAGGTAAAGTATCAACTATATGTAATTTAAAAATATTTTATAAATAATTTAATGATCTTTCTCTACGGTTAAACAATGCTTCCAATAAATAGCAGAATATTTAGGAGGTGAAAATAGTTTTTAGAGAAGACTTTTCAACTTCTAGGAAGTCTGAAGAATACGTCAGAGTTTCAAAGTCCTCTGAACTGAGAGATGGCCAGAGCAGGTAGTGTTCTTCCTAAATTGAAGTACTGTTGAGATCTCAAAGAACTTCTTCCATTGAGAAAGAAAGAAAAAACTGCTTAGGCTACAATTTAAAATTAAGGCATTTGGAAATAAATCCATATTTCCTAGAATGTCCTCTTTAATAATATACTTAAAAAAAACCTCCAAACATTTTTACAAAGAAGTACCTAAAATTCCAGTAACCCTAGAGGAGAAATTGTTTTTCAACTACTGTTTGAATTCTAGGGTCGACGTGTTCTTGAGGATTTCACAACTTGGATAAAAAGTTGTGGGAGGGTTAGCCATTAAGAAGGGAGGCAGGTGGGCGCCTGGGTGGCTCAGTGGGTTAAAGCCTCTGCCTTCGGCTCAGGTCATGATCTCAGGGTCCTGGGATCGAGGCCCGCATCGGGCTCTATGCTCAGCAGGGAGCCTGCTTCCTCCTCTCTCTCTGCCTGTTCTCTGCCTACTTGTACTCTCTCTCCCTCTGTGAAATAAATAAATAAAATCTTTAAAAAAAAAAAAGAAGGGAGGCAGGGAGGAAGAGAAAAAGGTAAAAAAAAAAAAAAGTTCCTTTAGTTTCCTCCTGTTTCCACGCTAGCGAAGGCTGGAGTAACTGTACTTGACAATTTGCACTTGGGCAGAGTTGAGAAGCATGGTCTTATCTCTGCTATTCCTCTTGGTAACAAAGTAGCCAGACCAACAGGGAAGGGCCAGGGCATAAAGGTTCCAGTTTTCCAGTGTGTGTCTGTGTGTCTCAGTTGTGTACTGTGAAAGACCCTAATTACAAAAGACACAGAAAAAGCTAACTCGCCTTCCTCTGCTTTTAGCAAATCGTTAGTGTCTACAGACATGGAGGGGGATGTTTGGAAGTGTTCTTCGGGGAATGAGAGAAAGGTTACGGCGATGACATCTTCTTCTCTTAGGGGCTTGAGGACACAAGAACAGCCAACACTGAGAGTCAGTGAGCTGTCACCAATTATTCTCCAGAAGCAGTCAATGATAAGATAATCACATCAGCAGGCACGACGAGGAAGTAATTAATTTGTTTAGACTTAGACTGTCCTCCAACATCACCGAGGCAGAGGAGAGAAAAAACAAACCTGCGCATAAGCCTAAGACCGAACGTGACTTTAACAGACAATCTGACGTGCCAATGTTTTCCTCCAGCGAAGAGTCCCGCTAGGAACAGGGCTGTCTTTCTGAAACGCCAGCCTTCATGATGTCCTGTTACCTTTTAGATCCGAGTTCCATGACGGACGTGCTGACTTAAAGCTTTAAGACCCGAACTGGTTGTACATTCTGGCCCGGAGAATTAGGCGGAATGCTTCTCTCCTTGTTTGATGCCCAGAACAAGATGCAGGAACCAGTTGAACTGCACCGTCCATCCTTTGTCCCTGCAAACTTCGATCTGATCCAGGAAGTACTTCTTAGCTTCCTCCTCGTTCTTCCCCACTGTTAGAGCGTCCCGAATATATTCGATATCTTCTTTGCTTGTTAACTGGGGCATTCCTGTCATCAGCATCATGGAGAACAGGATGATCAGCAGGTTTGTGTGGTGACGAAGGGCGAGGTAAGCCTTGACACACACGTCCTGTGTAAAGGAAAAAGGAAAAGACAGAGCTGTTAACGTTGTTGCCGTAACTGAGTGGGGCTGTCCTGGAATTGACACGGCCTCATCCTGTCCTCTTGGGCAGAAGCCGTCACAAAGAGGGCAGGTCCCCCGTCTCAGATGGAAGCCTCGATGAGAACACAGGACGTATTTATACTCTCTGAAGCACGGCAGTGTCATTGCCTAGGTCGGGGCTGGGCTCCAGGAAAATTAATTGATACGCTACGTTTCATCTTTTTTCTTACTCTACCTTTTCCGTCCATTTCTGCCCTAGGACATTGAGGGTGGAAATGCCTGTAGTCTCTGCAAAGGGGTGAGTCAGTTTTTGAACACCGTACGGGAAACAACAAACGATGTAAACATAAGCGTTTGCTAAAGGCTAACGGAATCCAGAGAAACGATGGCAACATGCGGAGATTTTTTGTTTTCATCTTTATTTTACAATTTGTCCTAGTCTAAGAAAACAAATGTATTAGCGTTTCACTGACACTCAAAACAGTTGAATAAACTTGGGAATTTTAATACAATGCTGGATTCTGAGTGAGAGAGAGGGCTTTAAGCCAATGCTTTGGCTGGACCTCCTCCAAAAGCCTTCGAGGAGATGAGACAGGTGAGTTGGGTCCACCTGGGAAGCAAGGCTAAGTGCTTATGCCAATTAAATGGTCCCAAAGTATAGAAGAAATTGCAACGTTCTCAGTTTTACAGCATGAGAACCACCGAACCCAAATATTGTAACTTGGCGAAGATAGCGTGTTAAAGAAAATGGAAGATAATGATTACAGATAAAAATATTTCAAATAAAATACGGAGTAAAATGCTAAAAGATTAATACACTATCACCAAAGAGTGTTTATTCCCAAATTGGAAGGATAGATCATCATAAGGTACTGTATTAAACCCACTTCTGATTTTAAGATTTTATTTTTAAGTAATCTCTACACCCAACGTGGGGCTCAGACTCACAACCCCAAGATCGAGAATTGCACGCTCGAGCGACTGAGTCAGCCGGGTGACCTCTGCTTCTGATTTCTGAAAATTAACATATCACTTAGTATGTAACTAAAATGTAATGTAAAAGTAAAATTGTTAGTATTTACAAATAACTTCACGGTCTCCTGGGAACAATGAGGGGAAAAATAAAAAATACTGTAGTAACTAGTTTTTATTAAAATAGCTTTTGACGACAATACATAGGACGCTATAAATTGGAGCCACCAGTTGGAAAGAAGAGTGAAAAGATAAATGCTGTGAATAATGACAACAACCCCCCCCACCAGGACTCCTGGGATAAATACACAGAACCTGCAGAGCCCATTTTTTAAAAGATGTAAAAATTTACTGAGAAATAGAAAACTTGAACACGTGGAGTGATGTAGCCTGATCCTCAGAGAGAAGACTGCCTGTTATAAAGATGCAAATTCTTAAGTTCATCTATGATGAAATTTCAACAAAAATTCCTATTGGATATTGAAACCTAGATAAGTTTTTAAGTTTATCTGGAACCATTAGGCCCCGAGAGAATATTTTGAACAAGGACAGTAATGAAAACCAGTGCTTGGCAGGTCAGATACTAAAACATATTCTAAAACTACGGTATTTAAAACTGGGAAACAATACCTATTCTTTTCCCCCCAAAAAGGTAAGACATTTTGTAGAAGAGAATGGAAAAGTTCAGCACACAGATCTGAGTACATTCCACACATAGTGTATAGCAAAGGTGACTTCTCCAATTAGTGAGGAGATCTATTATTGGATAAATGGGGCTGGTACAGTCAGCATCATTTGGGGGACAAATATAGTATGTGAAAATAAATTCCCGATGCATTAAGGATTAAATATGCTACATTTCATCTTTTTTCTTACTTCGGTCAATTTCTTTCCTAGGAAATTGGCAAACATTTAAATAATCATAGAGTGGGAAAGGCCTTTATGAAGATCACTTTCCAGGGTACAATTTCTAAGGCAAAGGTGGAGAGATTATGGAAATATTACTGAGATTTAAAAAAAGCTACAAACAACAATAGAAGAGATAAACAGCAAGAGAAAACATATTTGCAACACGACAAATCACTTCTTCCATTACTGGCCCCTGATAGCTCTTACAAATCAGTAAGGAAGAGCGGATAAATAGTTGGCTAGACATATAAGCCAAGGATATAAATGCGAATTCACACTCTAAGACATAAAACCAGAGAATAAACATGAAAAAAAACACACTACCTCATTAGTGATCAAATAAATGTAACGAAACGAGATGGAAACATTCACCTACCAAACTGGAAAGTCTTAAATTTTTTTTGAAAGAAAAATATCCAATGCTAACTTTTCATGAGCTGACAGAAGGTGGGAATAGGTGTAATTTTACTAGCGAACAATTTGATAACATGCATCAAAAGCTTTAAATTACCAACAAGTGTTAGAACTTCATTGTGATGGTGGTTACGTGACCGATGCCATTCATCAAAAATCAAAAAAGTGTACACGTAAAAAGACCCAGTTCTGCTGTAGGACTTTAAAAATAAACTGGACTTTAAGAATGTCAATATCCTCTTACTCAGCAATTTCCATGCCAGAAATTTACCTCTAAAAAAAATTGCATCACTTTTGCAGTGCTCGGTCTACAAGAATATTCAGCAGAACATTGTTTAAAAACACGGGAACTTGAAGGTACAAGTGGAGGTTGACCGAAAGGATTGATGGGAGTCCCTCCAGCGGCGAGCTCTGTAGCTGCTGGAGTGAGATTAGACAGGAATGTGGAAAGACCGCATAACAATGTCTGAGTTAAAGAGTGGACATCGGACAACACATGCAGCATTAGCCCATGTTGGTAAATGGACACAAACTATTTATAGAGAAAAAAGACTGTAAGGTCAATAGGCCGGAATATTAAGGTAGTGAGTTTCCTTTTTTGCTTTCGGATGATCTGGTCTGTGTCACTTGCACATGGCGGGCTGAGAGCTGGGGTAACGGCGGTCACACCTTTATCATTCCGTAGGGCAAGGCTGGACCATGGACGCATCACCCAGTCCAAGTAGAAAAGCCCATGGACGATTCTGGCATTAAGTGAGACGATGTATATCTAAAATGCCTGGCCGGGGGCCGGTGCACAGCATTCCCTCAGACATTCGTCTCCTTTCCCTGCCTGGAGGGCACGTCACTCTGCGTCTCCTCTCTGCCTACTTGCCCTGGAGCTGGAGACGCCCAGAGACTCCTCGGCCGCGTGCATTAGCGCTCCTGCCTCCTTCATGACTCCACTTCTGGCCGGAAATCACTACCTTCTGCTCACCCAGAGGACCCACAAACGTCGCTCTCATCGCTTGGTAAATTGCACAGGTGAGGGTCAGACTTCACCCCAGGCAACTGGCTCATTAATTTTTCAGCGTGCATGATTTTCACAAGGGCATCGATGGGGATGCCTTTCGGTCTCGAATTAGAGTATATTCTGATTTTTAATTATTTTCCAGCCTTCTGTCCCCTAGGGGCCCCAGGCATACCCCTTGCTGCCTGAGCTCACTGTGTGGTCAAACTTCTTAATAGAAAATTTTTGAGAAGGAAAATGAATGTGGGGTCAAGGTATTTTAACACCAGTCCGTAGGTGCTCAGTGTATATTTTTAAGTGGCGACCCGCGGACTCAGTCGTCACCGTAGCACACAGAAATGTATTAGAGGAAAAGAACTGCCCTGTCTCTCTTTCCCTCTCAGGCCATCTCCTCTACATCAGGCATTTCCTCTGGCTTGAGTTTATTCAGTTCTGATTTTCACTGTGTGTGAAGGGTCACATCTGTGAGGAAGAAATTTCACCCCCAGATTGCACGCCCGGTACTGGGCAGACATGGTGTCTCAGTTCTGACTGGTGGTGGTGACTTAGAGCCTTCAGTAGCGATTTAATTCTCTTTGGCTTAGCGAGAGAACGGGGTAGGGGTTAGAAGTGCAGTCTCACTTCACTGTCTGGATTCGACTCTTGGCTTTTTTATGGACAAGGTGTTTGTCATCGGAGAAATCACTTAACCTCTCTGGAGCTCAGTTTCCTCATCTGTAGAATAAGAAGAAGAATAACAAGACCCGTTTCATAGGGTTGTGGTGACATTTAATGCTGTGTGAGTGGTTGGTGATTATTATTAATAGAATGTGAAGTTGGACTACTGAACGCCCGCCTCTTGACGCAGAGGTGGGGAGCAAGTTGGAAGCAGATAGTGGCCTGGCTGCAGCTGCAGGTGGTTCTCTGGGGGGAGGGGCCAGCTGGGTATTGGCTCTGCCCCCTTGAGCCCCAGAAGTTTCATTTCTGCCCTTTGTACTCAGCCACGGGATGTGTGTGACAGCGCCCTGGCTACATGCTGCCTTGGGCCGGAGGCCTGTGGTTTGAGGGACTGAGGATGTGGCCTGAGGAGCTCAGGGGGAAGCACAGAACACAGAAGTGACTGGCTGGAGCAGCAGAATTTTCCCTTCTGCCCCGGCTGCTTGGCACTGACCTCAAACATCCTCATTCTCTCCTTCTCAGCCGCTCGGGGAAGGCTGTATGGTACTGAGTGGAGAAGAAGGGGTAAAGGAAGAATCCGATTTCGGAACTTGGTATCACGTACTTGTTAATGAGCATGAACGTGGGGAATGCTGAAATATTCTTCCTGTTAGCCGGAACACCATCCAGGGGCAGTTAATAGATAGCGCATCAGCTCTTAATTTCATTGTTGATTCAAATGCCTTAATTATAGCATATAGTACCAAAGGAAAGGCTTGTTTTTACAAAGCTACCACTCCCATAAGTCTTGGGAACAAACGAATTCCTTACCATTTCAGGGTTAAGACTCAGAGTCATTTTGTTAACTGGGCCCACAGTAGTTCATTAAACTGAAAGCTTTCTATATACAGTCTACTAAGTTCTTTCTTTCTTCCTTTTTTTTTTTTAAGATTTTATTTGAGAGAGAGAGAGAGAGAGAATGTGTGGGAGCGAGTGCAAGCATGAGCAGGGGGGAGGGGCAGAGGGAGAGGGAGAAGCAGGCTCCCTGCTGAACAGAGAGCCTGATGCTGGGCTCCATCCCAGGACCTGGGGATCATGACCTGAGCCTAAGGCCTTAACCGACTCAGCCTTCCAGGTGCACAGTCTACTAATTTCTTAACCACCAATGAGCTCTGGCTGCTTTAGACTGTCCAAGGTCATAGGGAATTGGCCTACTTTTTCTTAAAACAAACTCCTCCATTTTCATCTAGAGACAAAGTGGAAGTGAAGTATTACTGCACACACATATTGACAAAAATGAGGAAGTAACCCCAGGACTATGAAACAGGAACTCCAGGGCTGAGAGGAGGGAGGGGAGAAAACCTCATAAAGATTCATCAATGAAAAGCAACGTCCACACCCACCGACTTTTTCTAAATAATAAGGCTGCCTCCGTCTGTTAGAGGAAGGAGACAGTGGAGAGAAAGAATGTTTCTGTCAGAGAGGATTTTAATTGGTTTTGTATTAAAACATCAGCGAATTGGCCAGGCTATGCCTTTAAAAGAAGATATTTTGACAAAACAGAGAGACACCGGTTAGCAGACCAGCTCTGTCTACCAGGCGAAGGGCTGTATTGTCATGTTCTCAAATACTTAGAAGCTCATTAGAAACTTACAGCTTACAATTACGCTGTCCTGCATTAGTCAGATACTCTACATGGACTGTACGTAGGGGTATGTGTGTGTGTTCTAGCCTGTTCCAGAAAGGACCGAGGGCGCGTTATCTGGATACACAGAAGTCAAAATAACATTAATGTGAAGTGAGTAGAAAAAGGAAAGGAAGGACAAAGGAAATGATCACAGTGGGTTTGGACAAAGGCCAGTTTGACAGCATCCACCATAAACGTTAAATACTTGCTACGGGCAATCTTCAAATGTATCTGTAGCCAAAAGGAAAATCAAACCCCTTACTTCATCCAATAGTCAGAAGGTTTTAAGAAACTATTTGTTTAGGAGAAACACAGCCTTTCTAGAGACGATGACCTAATAGAGATTTCGCAAGAGGATCTCTATAAAGAGCAGCACACTTTTTATAACATGGGGAGTAACACCCTCAATAATACTCTTCGGGTAGACAAAACAATTCTCTAGAAGAAACTAAACATTGAGAGAAGATGCCAGTTGGATGGTTATTCTTGATAGATGTTTAAAAGTCTAGTTTTGGGGTCCAAAATCTTAGGCAATGAGTGAGCCCACGTGCTGGTGAATTAATCAGCGAATTAATCACATTAGTCCGACTCAGGCCATCTTTTGAGGCTGTGTCTGGGGCAGATTCCACACCAGTGGATTCCAACGCCTACAAATGACTGATGCTGGATCCTTCTCTGAGGCTATCTTCCAGTGGATAGTATAATACTGAGCATCTTCAGGCCTGGAGAGAGGAGGCTGAGCTCAACCTTGTTAGTGGTCCTGCGTGCAGATCCCAAGATCTCAACTCACTGCATTCTGGGCAATTCAACAGATAAACTTGTCATCTTCCCATTGACCTGTTAATAATAGGCCTCTATTACAGTAATTTGTGGTTCATCATTTGAGCTCCAAATGAGTCCTTTGCTTTGCTCTCTACCGCCCCGCCCCCCAATACACCTCTTGCACTGCTTCAAACTGGATGCAAATGTCCTTCCTTGACCCAAATTTCACCCCACGTTTCCATCTGTACCTGTGTGGCATCCGCATCAGGCTCCTGTACTTTTTGTTCCTAAATACGGATACTAAATTCTGACTTCGTGTCCTGGCTAATGTTATTCTTTTTTGCCTGGATGTTTGTTCCTTCCCTCCCTGTATCTGCCTTGCAAAATGCAACTGTTCTTATCCATCAGGGCCCAGTAAGAACTATGGAAAAACAGGGCCGGTGGCTACAACAGGACGGAGAAGGAGGCTGAGGAGGCACGGCCTGGCAGCTTATAAGTACATCGAGTTCCCAGTGTAGACAAACGCAGGGTGACCACACGAGGAAGGGCGGTCAGAGAGCAGGAATGGGGAATACCGGCAGGGAGGCCGCAGTCCTCAGAAGTGTCAGATGCTAAGGTTCCTGTGGCAGCGGTTAGGACAGTACTCGGGGTTCCAGCAAGGCAAATGGCAGGTGGGGGCAGGGCCCCGGTCCTAGAAGCAGGTTAACAAGCAGGGCCCTGCTGGAGAAACTGAGGCAGAAGCAGTTAAAAGAACCTGGCATCCAAGATGAGAGCAAGATGAGAGCAGAGATCATTCTTAACAACCTAGGTCAGGACTCCACATGGAGACCGGGTACGGGGCTCAGCCACCTGGTGTGGGGACCTCATCACCAGTGGTGGACACCAGTCTGGGCCTGATAAAGCCAGCCCCAGAGATTAAAGTAACACAGTAAGTTCCAGAACTCTCTCTTAGAAAACACTTCTTAAGAGTGACATCTAGGGGAAAATGCCTTTTAAGTGTGCTCCTTGAGCCAACTGCTTTGCATAGACGTGCCTGAGAAGGTGTTATTTGGCTCCCCTGGCTTCTTTAGCTTTATCTAACATGCATTTGCTTGTGTGCCAAGAGCAGGCAGGAACTGGCCCTCCACCCTCTCTCCTCCGCAAATACCTCCTGGGCGCTTACTACGTCTCAGGCCCCACTGGAGGGATTCAGGTCAGGTGTGACCCAGCTGCCACAGTGTCGCACAGAAAGCGATATGCTGTCCCAGGAGCCGTGAAGGTGCCGTGCACAGAGGGGGCAAAGGGTAGGGCCCGGGCCCCCACATGAGAGACTTCTCTGTTTGGCAGGGAGAGAGTGTGGGGGATAGTGCCATGGGCTCTAGCTGGAGAGGGCAGGGGCTCCCCAACTGGAGCTTCATAGGACAAGCCTAGATATTCAGATTGGATTCAAAGTGAGGTGAGAAGCCACTGAACAGTTTATAGGGAGTAACATTGTATCTATGGCTTCGGTTCAGTTTTTAACCAAATTCTGATGAATTTACAACCTTCTCTGAGGTCAAATAATAGAATGAAGGAAAAACACTCAAATGCTGACAGTGTTATTTTTGGAAGGTGGGTTTTTAGTATCTTCCTGATATTTTTAATATTTTACTGGTTTATAAAATTTTTACCACTTTTATAATTAGGAAAAAGCCCCCCATGTTCTTAGATTAAAAAAAGGGGAACCAAATTTCATTTGCTAAAGATATAAATGTATGTGTAGGTCAAAGAGGTTCTAAAACCATTTAGTGGAATTTAAAGCACAGTGGTTCTGAAGTCAGTTGTCAGTGAGTAAAACATCGTTTTCTTTTTCTCTCTTCAGTAAGGGAGAGATTTTCCAAAGGAGAATTTATTTATCAAAATCGTCACCTTTGAAATGTTTCTGTTGAGCACCCGGTGTCCAGGACGTTGCTCTGAAGGCTAACGGGTGTTCTTGGGTTCAAACAGTAAGCATGCCTTGGTTTTGTGCCTTTTTGTCTGATTACAGCTTGCTCCTGAAATCGACCCTATTCTTGAAATAATTTACCAAGATGGTCCCGGGCTCAGCAAGTATTTTGGAGAAAAAGGAAGAGAGGGGATAAAGCCGTGCCTTCCTCTTTCAGTTTCCGGCCTTTGGGCCTTCGGGCCTTCGGGCCTTCGGCCAGGAGCTAGGGATGTTTTCACGTCTTTGTGGAGAAGGCTCACCTCGCCCTTAATGAGGAGTGGGTCAGCTTCTCTCCACCCTCCCTAACAGGTTATTCAAACGTGCTGCGTGCATTAATTAACCTTACCGGTCCAAATTAGCGGTTTGCTGGAAACGAGGACACCTTTGATTCAAAATGTAAATATATACAACATTTCCCAGCCTACCTAAAATTGGCAGCTTTATTATACAAGATCCTGTGACGCTATTTAGAGAGCTTAGAGACGTACTCCCAGAGCTTGAAGGGCTTTGTCTCAAAAAGGGAACATAAAACTAAGAAACAGAAAAACTTCCGGAAGGCTTAGTAGTATGTTAAAAAAAAAATTGTCACAAGGTCTGAGTCAAATGATGAAAACCTGCTGCTCACCTTGGTCAAGCTGAAACTTCAGGAAGCCCGGATATGTAGAATTGTATACGCACGTGTGTCTGTGGCCAGCTTTTTTCCTGCTGTGAGTGAGGAGCATGAGGGATAGGACGGGGGAGGCGGGCAGACAAGGGGGCAGAGCCCGGACCCTCCCTCCCGCTCTTTCACCAGAACAAGGCTGCTCTCTGTGTTTTGTATGTTGCTGTTGCACTTGTGGTGTCATTTCTAAGAGGGCTTTTCTACTTCAGAGTTTTCAAAGTGACAAGACCCCTTGTGATATATGTCACCCCGTGGGCTGCTGGGGGTTGGATTGGGGCTGTGGTCTAGGCACCGGGATGAGCATTCTAACCATTCCGTTCTGATAATCCCTTCCTGCTCCCACTTTCACAGAAGAGGAGCCCCAGGTTCTGAACAGGGGAGTGCTTTGTGTCACACGCAGAGACGTTGAGCAGTGGGCCAGGGTTAGAGCGCGTGTGTCTGGCCCGAAGCCATCCTTCAACCACACTGCCGTTCTGGATCTGGGTTTGAGGCTCAAAGTACATATATTCACAGGTACTTAAACCGTAGGCCAGTCCCCTAGAACACAGATACGTAAGTACAGTAAAATTTACGAAGGTGCGTTTTTAGCAGTGCGCATCGCCTAGAGGTCACTTTGGTGAGGGAGGTTTTAGCGGGTTGGGAAAGCAGCTTTGGTCACAGAGGACGGAGCAGTGGCCCCAGACGGAGAGAATAGTGCAAAAGCTCCCTGCAGAGTTTTGTTGCTTTGGGTCGAAGCTGCCTGGGATGGGGAGTGAACTTTCCTTGGCCTCCCACGTCCCAAATCTTCATTGAAGAATATTTTGAAGCGTAACAATGAAGAAGAGTACAGGGGGAAGTCCTGCTGGGATTTCAGGGGTGGCAAGGGCCCTGTGGGGTCCACAGAACAGCAGAGACAGGCAGGCATTCCGGGGAAAAACACTGACCGAGAGAAGGAGAACCACCCAGAGACACCAGGAAGCCTGTCAGAGAGGACGGACTCCAGCCTCGGGTGACCCCCCTGTTCTGGGGTCCCCCTCTTCTTTAAATGGTCAAGTTCTTCCAGGTTTTTTTTTTTTTTTAACCATTTTTCTCTTCCAGGAAGTTGTCTAAATATGTGATTTTTAACTTTAAAGAAAAACAGGACTGAAATGTGTCAAATCCCTGAAAATAGTCTGAAACCCAGTTGAGTTTACACAGAAACACACACACCCCAAAAATCCTAAGACCATCTGGCCCCAGAGATCTCAGTCTCTCTGACAACAGTCCTGGAACCGTGCAAAGATTAAGTCCTGTAATCAAATCGAAATCAGCCAGGAGAACAAACAAGAACAGACAGCTTTCAAAACAATGCGTGTCTCCCAGTTCCTGTTGCGCTGAATGGCGGGGCCCAGGCCACCTCCCAGGGATCACAGGGGACTCAAGAAGAGACTGGGGTGGGGGGGGAGATTAGTTCCTGAAATGCTAATTGCAAACCAAGCTGTGCTGAAGAGGCCCTAAGGCTGGGGGCGGGGGTTGGGCGTGGGGGGTATTCGGAGGGGACCCAAGGCACAGGTGCAGATCAAGTCGTCACTTTTTACCTCCACTGATGTGTTCCGTGTTTGTAGGGGGTACCACGTAGGAGTTTTAGGTAGCAATCAGGTAGTCATTTTCACTTCTACTCGGTCACAGTAATTAAATTTGTAAGTGTGAAAATTGTACTCCTTGGGTGTCTGAAATATTTGGTAGTCAAAAGTGGATGGAGACCAGGAAGGCATGAAAAAGAAAGGAGGACGTGAACACCCCGGGAAGGTGGACTGACCCGTGTCAGAGCTGGACATAGCACCTGTAGACGCGGTGACAGGATTTCGAATGAGGGAAGGGACTGTCCTTCACACACATGGGACAAGGGTCCGGTGGTGGGGCCACCATGCCCTCTGTCAGTAATCTGATGGAGACACGTCTGTCGCAAACATCAAGAGAAGCTCACGGTTGTTTGTTGTCCTGAAGGGGACGGGTAAAATTTGGATTTTCTAGGCCCTGGCTTGAATAGAGAAAGGAATATTCGGAGGTGCTCCTTGGTCAAGCCCCTCTCCAGTACGTGGACCATCGTGGGGTTCTGGAGCTGCCTGTCCCCTTGATAATGGAATGCTTTCCCCTGCCGTCTGGTTGGAGGTGGGAGGTGACGGAGGAATGGCATTGTGCACTTGGGGATGGAAGGGAGGAAACAGGGGGCGCTGAGGGTCTGGGCCAGAGAGTGGGCAGAAAGCCTTAGTGGAGCCGAGGGGGGAGGGCTGCTGGGCCCGGGAGGCACCCTCCGGTTGGTGTTCCCGGAGGCCACGGACGAGGCGGACGATTACCTGAAATTTCTGGAAGTGTAGGCTCGTCTTCTTTCCAGAAGTTCCCATCACAAACAGGAAGTCTGGGGTGAGCACAAACGGCACTCTCTCTTTATTAATGCCCAGGAAGCTTTTGTAATTCCCAAGAATGTGTCCAAAGTCAATATGAAATAGGTTTCCTTCAGAGAAGAAAATGTCTGACATCATTACACCGGCACAATCGCTTGTAACAACACTCTGGTTTGTTTATTTCCTGAAGTATTTTTTCAAGTTGCCTGAAAATGAGCTATCTTGGGTGAGAGAGCTATTTTTACCCTGTTTTATCGGCTTGTGATATTTTTCGGCTTAGCAGGTGTGCGTCGTAGTAACCACAAAGCCCTCTTTGAACCAAGTGTGTTTTTGATATCCTTCTGGTGTTTTTTAAATGACAGCCAAATGCCATTAAAAAAAAAATCCTCAACTCGTCTCAGAATTATTCTTAGAAATAGAAGTCAAACTCTGCCTAATCTGTCGTCATTACACCCGGGGCTCTCCTATGCCCTTCATGTGTGACTCAGGACAGACAGACGGTTGGCACTGCATGGGGGAAGGGCGTTCACCTTTTACTTTGGAGTGACACCACAGAAATGAGCCATTTTCAGTCTCCTTTGGGTCCATTTCTACCACTGTCACTATTACCGCCAGGATGACCATCATCTCTCCTCGTTTACATAGCCCGTATCGCATGTCCGGTCCATAACTACCTGACGTCTTTTGCTTCTCACAGAGAGGAAGCCATTTACCCCAATCGGGTGCTTTTTCCAGGCTCCACTCTTAAACGGGTCCAGGTTTCTTAGAGAACCCTTTCCTGGCACGGTAGCTGGTACTGACCACTGTCAGGGCAGTCAGCGAACGGGTGGTGAGGCGTAGGTTAGGAAGGCAGAGCGCTGCTGATGGAAGGACATCTGGGAGTTCTTGTCACTTCCCTATCATGTCTGGCACTTCTGATCACACCCGCTGTCACCAGCTTCTAGGATATGCCCCTACCCTAGCTTTCTAGCTACTCTCTGGCTTTTCCTTCTGAAGTCTCATTTCTGGAATCTTCTTCTATTATTCACTCCCAGGTTCTATCTGGGGGTGATCACAGCATCGATGTCCCTGCACGGTAACGACTTCTGGTTGTGTGTCCCACCTTGACCTCTGTTTAAATATTACTCCGTGCTTTGAGAAGGGGACAGTGTTTCCATTGGAGAAGGTGAGAAAGTTCTGGGGGTTGGTGGTTATGGTGGTGCAGCAATGTGAATGTATTTAATGCCATTTAACTAAACACTTAAAACTGGTCAAAATGGTAAATTCTGTTATATATATTCTACCGCGACAAAAAAATGATAATCAATAATCGCACCTGTCTCCGTGATCATAATATTGTCGTTGTGCCTGTCGCCTATTCCAAGAACAAAGGTGGCCACACAGTAGCCAGCGCAGGAATAAACAAATCTCTCCACGGCTGCCTGAAACTAAAGAAAGCCATCGGATGTGAGTTGTGTTCTAACTACAAAGAGCAACATGCCTCAGTAACAAGTGACTCCCAAAAAGGCACCGTTCTGGGAACTGTTTTCAGAGAGCAAGTGGGTTACGCCTGATTTCATTAATGTTCTGTCTACGAACTGCCGACTTTCTCACCGCTCTCCTTACATTTTAGGTGAAGATTCAGTGAATCACGAGAGCGGGAGGAGGAAACAAGGGTCAAAGAGCAGCAGTTGATCGAAGGGTTCATTTCCGCTCCATGCATGGCTTGCCAACAACTCCACAGAACCCATAATGGTTCCTCCTTCACTGCGAACATAAGTTTTGCTTGTGACTGCTTCTAGTATGCACGGGTTCACAAATCCACGTGTATAACCGACTAATAAATGCTGCTAGTTATGTTTCCTCCCCCAAAGGCAGCTAACCATGCAAATGAGAGGGGCTAATCTGGCGCAGCAGAACTTACACGCAGCTTGTGAAGGATGCAGCATATGTCCTTCAGAAAGATGTTGGAACTGACATTTGCCGCATCCATAATTCACCGTTTAGATGGGAGTGTGTGGGGGGGTGGTGGGTGTAAATTACAAGTTCGCTGATAGGGTAGGTGGCGTTTCCCAGGGAGGAAGGGGTTGATAACACAGCGACTACATTCTCCTGCTGAACAACAATGGACTGTTCTAAAAAGTGCCAACACATTATTTCATAGAACCAAATTTTATGCAAAGCATGCCTGATAATCAAAGAAGAAACAAATGCTCATGGCGTTCTGAATAGAGCGCCTGCGTTTGACACGGATCTGCGGTGTCCAATGGGAAGGTGCTTAAAACCCCCTTGGCCGCATGAGGAGAGGATTTCACCCAACATCAGGAGGTGTGACACTGGTAGATCCTTTGAAAAGGTGAACCCGTTATCGCGACGTAAGTGACCCACTGTAAGGAGCCTTCGGCACTGGGAAAAGCATGAGCTCACCTTTTCTTCAATGGGGCATTTTTCTTTGAGCCAGTGATTCAGGACCTCATCTTTGAATGCACCCGTGTTTCCCACTGTGCTTTGCTGAATTTTGGCAATTGTCGTGGCATCTTTCACGATCTCGATCATTCCTATGGGAGGCACAAAATCTGATGTAAACTGGGGCCTGGTGCCTGACCCCGGGGCGGGGGAGGGGGGGGCGGGGAATGGCCCGTGTCTCTGTTCATGGGAGGGCAGAGGGCTTTTCAACCGGGGGCTATTTTCTGGGTTTGTGCTATTGGTTTTTTTAGGAGGGACAGAAAGAAAAGTAGGAGGATGGAGGAAGTTTTGTGGGATCTGCTTTCAGCGTCCCTGGATGAAAAGAGTAAAAGTTGGTTTTGAAAGGTAATAAGTAAAAAGCACTTATGTGCTGAGCATAAGAGCTTGGCAAACAGTGCCTTTTCCTTTATTTAATCACAGGGTCGAATGGAAGTGGTGTTATACAGTTCTCAGATCAGAAGCTTGAATAAAAATATGTGTGGCTGAAACAAAAATGTTAAATGTCTATAAAAGCACCTAAGAGACGAGTATATAATCACTTCAATAATGTGAATTCTAAGATACTGAAATAAGTGACAGATCTTTCTGTCTATTTTTAAATGTTATTTGGGAGAGAGAAGTTTAATGTGCAGGGAAACGAGCTACACGGATGTGGAGAAGTAGAGAGGAGGGAACAAGTTCTTACTAAAATCATTGCCATGTATAGTCACAGGATTGGAATCCCACATTTGTGTATTTCCAACAGATCTACATTAACTCGAGAGTCACGTGCACCAGCCTCGGAACACTGCCTTCCTTTTTGTATGGATTATGTGTATAATTTTTCAGGTATTAAATGCCTACACTCAAGGGCTTAGGATCCCTTAAAGCAAGNGGCAACGGCAGATCCCCTCTGCACACCCCCTTCTACATGGCCCTGGTACTCCCATGTGCCCGTTAATACAGAGCGACTCTGCTGTATATCCAAGCCCAACATACGCTAGTAGATAAAACATAAAACATTATACCAAGGTCCATCATAATCAAATTGCTGGAAAGCACGGTGCTAAAAAAGAAAATCTTAAAAGCAGCCTGGGGAAAAAAAGACATGTACAGAACTCAAAGATAAGAATGATAGGAGAATTATCGTCAGAAAATATGCAAGCCAGAAGAAAATGGGGCTGAAAGGGAGAAAAACAAAAAAAATCACCCCAGAATTCCAGATTTAGGGGAAACATCTTCCGAAAAATGAAGGTGGGATTTTTCTCAAACATAAGCTGAAAGAATTTCTAGTCAGAAGACCTGCACTATAAGAAGTATTTAAGGCTGAAGGAAAATGATGCCAGATGGACACACGAACCAGTACAAAGAAATAGGGTCCCAAATGTGGTGTGTCCGTAAATATAAAAAATGCTTAATCTCTTAAATCTTCTCAATCTATTCTTAACTGTTCAAAGCAATAATAATAGTAGCTATTATTATTATTGGGTTTATAACATATGTGGGAGTTAAAGGCATGAGAAAAATAGTACAAAGGATGAGAGGAGGGAAACAGAAGTATATTGTCGTAAGATTCTTAGGCAAATATGAAGTGGTTTATCAGCTGAAAGTAACCCAAAGCATGTGGTATTGATGTAAGGATATCTATCTATCTATCTATTTATTTTAGAGCAAGCGGGAGGAGGGATAGAGGGAGAGGGACAGAGTGAATGCCAGACTTCCCGCTGAGTGTGGAGCCCGATGAGGATCTTAATCTCCTGACCCTGAGATCATGACCTGAGCCCAAATCAAGAGTCAGAAGCTCAATCCATTCAGCCACCCAGACGCCCCAAGGATAGATATTTAGATCAATGAAATGGACTGGACTATCTGCATAGAGACCCACTTATACATGGTCAGTTGATATCTGACAAAAGTGCCAAGGTATTTCAACAACAAAAGTTAGTCTTTTCAACAGATGGTGCCAGAAAAGTCAGATATTTGATTCTAAAAAAAAACCCATCCCTGATCTTTACTTCCCACTGTACACAAAAATTAACTCAAAATGGGTCAAATATTTACATATAAGAGTGAAAACCATGAAACCTCTAGGAAAAGGATTTGTCACATTGAATTAGGCAGTATTTCTCAGCTTTGGCCCTGTTGCCATTTTGCTCTAGATCATTATTGTTGGGGGGCTGTGCATCGTAGGATAGTAAGCAGCATCCCTGGTCTCTACCCACTAGATGCCAGGGCATTATCCCAGTTTTATGGTCCCAGTGACCATAAAAATAGCTCCAGACATTACCACATGTATGTGTTTTTGGGGGGTGTCACCCCTGGTTGAGAATTACTGGATAAGGCAAATGTTTCATAGGACACCAAAAAAGCAAACTATAAAAAAAGTAATACGTTGGGCTTAATCAAAATTAAACCCCCTGCCCTTTGAAATACACTACTAAGAAAATGAAAGGCAAGCCACAGACTGGTATTTGTAAAATGTGTACTTGATAAAGGATAAAGGATTTATAACCAGAATTTATAAATAACTAAAAAATAAGAACACAACCCACGTTAAAAATGAATGAAAGATGAGAACAGAAACTTCTCAAAAAACAAACAAACAAACAAACAAACCCAAATAAGCACACAAGAAGATACTCTACATCATTAGAGAAATGCAAATAAAAGCAACAGTGAGATACCAGTTCACCATTGGAATGGCTAAAATTTAAGATTGGTGATGGATGGATTGGATGAGGGACAATTGGAACTCACATACAATGCTGGTGGGAAAATAAAATGGTACCGTCACGTTGGAAAACCAGTTTGGCAGTGTCTTGTAAAATGAAACACATATGGGCGCCTGGGTGGCTCAGTGGGTTAAAGCCTCTGCTTTCGGCTCAGGTCATGATCTCAGGGTCTTGGGATCAAGGCCCGCATCGGGCTC
>LNAC01000778.1:802743-821255 GCA_002007465.1 Ailurus styani
AAAAAAAAAAAAAAAGAAACACATATGTACCATGACTCCACTACCTCGCTGTTAAATATTTACTCAAAAGGTGAATGGAAAACAAATTGTAGTATATCCGCAGGGTTAATACCACTCAGTCATGAAAAAAGGAAGAGATGGCTGACACACACAGTGACATGGATGGATCTCCAAAGCACTATGCTAAGGAAAAGTCTCCAGATACAAACACCACACAGTGCATGATTCCACTTCATGAAATTGTAGGAAAAGTAAAGTGACGTGGCAGAGGCGGATCTGTTGTCTAGGGTGGGGAATGGAAGAAGGGAAGGACTAATTGCAAAGGCACATGAAAGGACCTTTCCTATGACATCTCCTTGGAAATGTTCTCTATCGTGATCGTGGTGGTGGTTATATGATTTGTCAAAACTCATTGCACTGTACGCTTTGAGTGAATAAGTTTTATCGTATGTGAATGATTCCTCAAGAGAGCTGATTTAAAACCAAGTGGATGGGAGACTGCCTGGTGTGGAGGTTTCGAGTCGCCATTGCATTGAGAAGGCCTTGAGAGGAGCCCTGACGGGCATTTTCCAGCTTCTCTGTCTCTACGTCCACGTTAGCTTTGACCCACCGGGCCCTGTGCAGTGTGCACAGACAGCTTCAAGACACAAAGACCACTTGGAGACATCAGGGTGATACCTACCACCAAGGCCCCTGCTTTCAGTCCAGGATCATACGGCACTCTAAAGCTTTTTGGGAGATTCGCATTCTGCAGGTTTTCGAGCTTTTGCTTAAGTTGTAAAATAACTGTAATTGTCAAAAGCACACAAAAGTTACGTGAGTTCAGGGAGTCACCGATATTATCTAGAACATTTCCTGAGGCCACATCTCTGCATAACATTCTATCCATTTGGTCTGGTGTGGAGCAGGAGCCCAGGGTGTTGGGTTTCTGTCTTTGAGGAACTAACCATGAGAGGTGGTGGACTAAGTGAGGCTTACTGTGAACAATATGACCGTGACGCATGATACAGCGGAGGACAGAAGTGTCGGGAGTCCATTTGTAGAACCCCAAGCCAATCAGGTAGGGGGGATATTTTGAGGGTAATGCTAAGGAATGAATACTGTAGTTTTCCTTCCAGTGTGAGACTCTCAACGGCCATGTGGTTTGGGGAAGAGACATTTGAAGACCATATTAAATGCCATTTGTAGGGTTCTGTAAATTCTTTTCAAAAGAGGAAGTTAGGTTATGTGGAGACAATGTGATTGCCTCAAATTTCAAGATTTCCTCAGGATTCTAAAGTCTCAGGCAAAATATGCAGGTTAAAAATGACTTCCTGGATACCATACTGGAGGCCAGGACAAGTGTTTCCCTTTCTTATTTGCAATGCAAATAAAAAATGATTATTACCATTATTAAGTTTTAGGGGGGAGCACGATTGGTGCATTGGAAAAGAATTAAAGGGAAAAAGTGGAAATTCAGAAAATTCAAAAGTTTAAAACACTGAGTATGTTAGAGTGTGTCTACTAGGGGCCATAGTGTTGGGTCTAGGTATACAAAAATGAATAAGCGATACTTCCTAGTTTCAAGGCTCATGCAGTTTACCAGCCCAGAAAGACATGTTAATGATTTGAGCTTAATACAGTATCAACCCAAACCTATGGGAATACGGAGAAAGAGTGATTAATTTTCCTGGGGACAGGGGCAGGATTTCTTGGGGATAAGAAGATCATTTTGGAAATGACTTCAGAGAAGAGGTGTATAAGTACATTGACATATATAAATATATACATAAATACATATACAAAAATTTTTAATTCCTCAATAATTTCTTTAAATGACTGAAAATTTGAAAACTTTGCACATATTGAAAGGGAGGAAATAGGTAAATATTTGCAAATAACTAATCTTTGTGTGCGTGCACGCAGTTGTTCGTAATACATCTTTCATCAGCATAATACTTTTTTAATTTTTCAAGGAGTTTAACATCTATCATCATAAATTCATCATTAGCATGTATACATATATAGTTCGAAAAAATACGAACTTGTAAAAGGAGAGCTTTAAATTTGCTTACTCTGCGGAGACAGAGGATTAAAAAAAATGTGTCCTTGGCTCCCTTTCGGAAGGTGTGACTTGCCTTCCCGAAGGAGAAGAATCACGGAGGTGATGGCATTTGGAGATGAAGGCCTTTGGAAAGGGAACCACGGAACACAGCCACTGTACCTTGGGAACTGACATCATACTTCTCAGCAGAGAGCGATTTAATATCAATGGTGACCTTCTGCAGCATCTCGATCACGTGAACTTGTTGGGTGAAGTCGTGGAGCATGGCGGTGCCGCAGCCCCTCAGGTAGGCTTCCAGGATCACGGCGAACCTCTGCTGATAGTGCCTGGACTGGGCTATCTCGCTTCTCAAGAACCAAAACAAGAAATGACCGATTCTTTTGTTCTGAGGGTGGGAAGGAGAAGGATGAGATTATCGTGAGTCAGGCCCCGGGCAGTCAATGCTTGCTAACTTTGGCAGTGCCCCACTATGATCAGAATAGAAGAAGGACTTACTTTTTTTTTTTAAAGATTTTATTTATTTATTTGACAGAGAGAGTGAGATTACAAGCAGGCAGAGAGAGAGGAGGAAGCAGGCTCTCTGCTGAGCAGAGAGCCCGATGCAGGACTCGATCCGAGGACCCTGAGATCATGACCTGAGCTGAAGGCAGAGGCTTTAACCCACTGAGCCACCCAGGCACCCCAAGAAGGACTTACTCTCAAGCCTCGCTTCAGCAGAAATCGGGCCAGGGCGCTGTCATGATAGGGTTCAAATTTCACAGCCTGGAGGAAAAAAGAACACATGGGCACTTGTCCGACTGCATTCTGTATTGGTTAATCAGGAAAAAGGGAGTGGAGGGAAAGTGGTCTGCCTTCCTGGGTCTTCCCGGGCTAGGGTGATGAGATTCTTACCAGTCACTCAAGTCAAACCTTTCTTTTTGAGGATACTTTGGGCCGGAGTGAACGACCTGCTTAGGGCCTGGAATTAGAAGCCAGAACCCTCGACTCCCCATTAATGTGTTTTGATAATTTTAAAAGTGAAGCCATAAGGCTTTAGTTCCCATTAAGGGCTTACTTGATTTACTGGAAGCATGAATGCCTAATGAGANTTGGGCCGGAGTGAACGACCTGCTTAGGGCCTGGAATTAGAAGCCAGAACCCTCGACTCCCCGTTAATGTGTTTTGATAATTTCAAAAGTGAAGCCATAAGGCTTTAGTTCCCATTAAGGGCTTACTTGATTTACTGGAAGGACAGAGGGGACACATGGGGATGTTGGAAAGAAAATGGACAGTGGAGATAATAGCACATGTAAGGAGAAAAAGATGTGTTAGATGTGAAAATCCTAAAAATCCTCTCGCTCCCCCTTTGCTCAAGATGTGCGTTTGGCATCTCACTGGCAAGTCCCCGAGCTGCCTCACAGGCCTTACTGCAAGTAAATAACAGGCCTGGACTGTCCACACAGAGTGATCACTAGCCCCCACCATGAAGCAGTGTAGACAGAGCTTTTTGTCTGAAAAGTCTCTGATTTTAGATGTTCCTTTGGGTTTAGTAGTTTTCATATCCCTTGGCTATCACACAGATGAATGAAGGAAAACACCAATAAAATGGAAAAAATAATTAAGAATGGCAGGTGTATGAATATTTGTGATATTATTCTCTGTGTTTACAGTAGCTCATTGTTTTAACAGCCACAAGACTGGCAATTAAGATGTGTACAAAAAGTTAGAGGGTGGATATTATGTGTATGCATAAAGAGAGGCTTAAAATGAAATTAGCGATACTGTTAGTATTTCCTTTACAAATAGAAATGGCCTTTCCCCCCCGACGGAACCAAAGAAATTCCCATTCCGCTTTATGTTTGCAGGCCTGTGGGATTCTTGGTACAATTTCCAGTTCTTACTCTGGTTTTCCAGTTTGGAAACGATCAATACTGACATGACAATATCTCTCTTATCCCCATGCTGTCAAAGGCACTTCTGATGGATGTGGGCCAGAAGGTGTCTGTAGCTGCTGTGAAGGTCTGGATTCCGAGAATGTGGTTATTTAGCCACAGTACTGACTTCAGAATCAATTGTACGTTTCTAGCTCGAACGTGAGTCTCTTTGACCTTATTCGTGTTTCACTTCTGTAAACACGATGCAGATCTCAACCAGGAGACCATTTTCATCAGGAATGAGTCATTCCACCATATCTGAAAATATCTCAAATAGTTTTACGAATGACGATTCTTTTTCACATTTACGACCACAAATTCAACGTTAGTGTTACTTCTTGACCTCTTTCATTTAAAACAGTTCCAAGAAGAATGCCATTCATTTTCCAATTCTGAAAAATTTGCTTGTGAACATGACAATGAAAGATAATTCGTCGGTGAATTAAATTTCATTAATTTTCATTTGTGTTATGTCAGTATCTGAACTAGTCGGCAGGCAAAAATAATAGGTACATTTAATAGATGACAGCAAAGGTCGACTGTCATGTGTTTCAAGCATCTGCCTAATGAGAAGGTGAAGATTCAGAGTTAAAGTTGAGAATATCCAAAATGCTCATCAGAAAGCTGGGGGACCTTCCTCTAATGGTTGTTAATGATTTGACAATTTAGTGTTTAACACTCAGCCTGGTTAATCTTAAAGATCTCGGGTCAAAACATCACTTATTCAGAACTGTCCTTGGTCTCCTTCAGCTAAATTAAGCATTCCCAGGGCCCCTGCCAATTTTCTCATAATACTCTGCAGTTTTCCCCCAAAACATGTGCACAATTTGTTATTAAATATCTGTTTGCATGTGTATGCATTTGCTGTCAATCTTCTCCATGGCACCACAAGTTATGGGGGGCAGAGACGGACTCGGTTGTGATCACGGCTCTATATCTAGCATCCAGAACGCGGGAAACACTCGGTACATGTTGCTGAATTAATGAATGCTGCACTCTAAAATAAACATTTCTCTTCCAATTCCTTTACTTCCTCTTCCTCATTAAGCAACACAATACCATCTGGGAACTGCTGTGGTGTGCGGAACCACGCCTCCTGTTTTTCAACTTCCTAGGTAAACTGTAGTCAAATTGCTTAGCCCCACTGGACTACAGGGAAAGGTGTGAGAACCGGAGTGGAAATCCTGGATCAGACCTGTCTAACCAGAGGGGCCTTCGAGGTGCCACCCGGATAGGAGATGTTATTCTATGGATGGTGATGAGCGTGATCAGAGAGGCTGACCTTTTCTCTCTAGGACACACTATCCTGACATGCGATTGATGCAGGATATTGGAGGCAGTGAAAAGAGCAGGGCCTGGACTGAGACCTCCTGGGTTGGATTTCCGGTCTGATTCTTTCCCATGTGAGTGACCTGGAGCACATTTCTTAGATTCTCTGTGCCTCTGTGCCCTCACACATAAAATGCAAATGTTAATCCGACCTCTATCATAGTCGTTGGGAGAGTTCAATGTGAGAATACAGGAAACGTATGCAAATCTCTTGGAGCCTCCGAGTCTGGGCACAAGGGAGCGTTCAATAAGTTGATCTGTCACTCATACAGTACATGAGAACAAAGTACTCCTGTAGGGGCAGTTTTCCTAAAAAGCAAAATTGCTCAGGTGTTCAAAATGCTTATTGGCAGCCCCTCCAAGAGAGGAAAAAAGGAAGTGGGACAGTTTGCTACTTTTTGACATGACTTCATCAGATCTACTGTGACTGACTGTGACCCTAGGAACAAAGGACAATGATGACCACTGGATGGGGAGTCTGCGTACACGCAAATAAACCCTTTGAGGAGAGTGCTCCGGGGAACACGGCAGCATCCCTACCTGGACCAGCTGTAGCAGGTAATGCAAGACGTCATCGTCCTCCAAGCTCTCCAGTTTCTGAACTGCGATGGCTCTTACGTTTTCATCCGAAAAGTTGCAGTCCAGGAGTTGCATCGTTAGCCCAACATCCAGAGCACTTTGGTCCCAGACCTCCCGCCTGGCTAACAGTTGGTATGTTTTGGCTACAATCTCTTGCTGTCCCCATTTCACGGAGCTGAACAGCTTAGGATAGGCCTTTGGATGCTTGAGACTTTCGTATCGGAAATGCCAGAGCAGTTCTTTGTCCTCTGCGGTGAGAGGGTTCAGTGGATCCGTGGCTATGATCGCCTCCAGTTGCTTGCGCAGCTGGTTGGGCATTTCTGCTCGAACCCGGTCCCCCTCGGGGTCAGGCGTGGGCCGATGCTTAGGCAAGGCGATGGGGTGGCAGTAATTGTCCAGAAGAATGGAGATGGACATGGAGTTCTCCTTGTCTGGGTTGGTCGCCGAGGTGAGCTTGTCGGCATTGAAGCTCCCCTGGTCTTCTCCCTTCCCGGAGATCTGCCACATGTGGAGCACATATTCCCCGTGGCGCAGCAGGAACCGGTGGTCTATCAGCAGCAGGTTCACGTAGTAGAGGAGCTGCGCTTTGCCTCTGGGCTCGGAGCTGGGAGTCTCTGCGGCCGCCTTGCCAGACAGCGCTGGAGCTTTGCTGCAGTAGATCTGGAGGTTCAGTAGAGCCCCTCTGGGCAAGTCCTTGATTTTGATACTGAACTCGAGCCACACATTCCAGAGCACCTCCTCCGTGAAGGGTTTGGGGCTGGTTCTCCTTTGGCAAAGGACCTGCTGCCCGTGCTGGATGTTGGCCTCCACGAACACAGTGAGGTCAGCGTTCCGGGGCAGGACCGGGATATCAATGCCTCTGATTTTGACCCTGAACTTCCGGTCGCAGTCCCACAGGGACACGGTGAACACACTCTCGTGGTCCTTCCCGTGGATGGTCAGCTGCTCGTGGTAGCCAGTGACTCCCGTGCAGTCGTCCACCAGGGGCCACTCTTCTTTCCTCACCTCGTCCAGGGCCGGGTCTGGAGGTGAGTCCAGCACCAGGTGAATCTCTTCTCCATTCTTGAGGCAATGCCTCACCCACTGGAAGTTTTTGATGGGCGTGTCACCCACCAGGTACTCATCCCGGCCGCAGACGCGCAGCACGAAATCCTGTTCGCTCTGGCTCTCGGGGATATCCATCAGAGACTTCTTCTTGGCCATCTTGGTGAAGAAGCTCTGGAGGATGGTGCCCGGGGTGTCGTCGGCCGAGACCTTGATGGTCTGGCTGGTGGTGCTGCGGTGAATGACGATGAAGATGCAGTTGTTGGTGATCTTCTTCAGCAGGTACTCCGGGAGGGGCTTGGACGTCACCCACGGGTGCATGGCGTAGAGCTTGGGGTCGCGGCCGGCCACCTCGACCATGCGCGGGGTGACCAGGCGGCGGCGCGTGAACTCGAGCTCGTTGTCGTGCACGTTGCTGACGTCGGTGACGTCGTAGCCGATCAGGGCGGTGAGCTGCCGCTGGAAGGCCAGCGTCTCCTCGGAGGGCGCGCGCCGCTGCACCACGTGGATCTGGCCCGGGCTGCGGTGCAGCACCTGCCAGTAGCGCAGGCAGTCCAGGGTCTGCACCACCTGGTGCTTGTCGTAGATCTCGTACCACTGGCCCTTCTTCTGGTAGAGCAGGAGGAAGTGGTCCGGGCCGAGCCGGTGGTAGAAGTCGGCCGCCACGCTCGTCTCCAGCGCGCGCAGCCACACCTGCGCCTTCATTTGCTCCACGTTGCCGTGGCCGGCCACGTGCAGCAGCGCCGTCTCGGGGCTCTTGCTGTTGCGCTGGCTGGTGGGCAGCACGAACTCGATGGGGATGAGCTCCATGGAGGACAGGCTGGCCGCGGAGCTGCGCGGCTTCATCCTCCGGCGCCGGCGGCGGTTGTCCTCCCTCAGAACCACGGGCTGCTCATAGTTCTCCAGCTCCATGCCCTACGCGACCTGGGAGCCGAGACACAGGAGGGGTTGTCACCGGGAAGGCACTTTCCGTTCACAGTTTTCCCCGAGGGGGCAGAAGGGGGAGGGAGGACAGTGGCGTGCGCACGAAGGAACGTGGTGGGAGGGGTGGTGTCTGCAATCGGGGCGCGTGAACCCGGCCCGCTGCCTGGGCTGGTTCAGTGATCTCCGCGCCCGTTTCCCATCTGTCAGCTGGGGTGAGGACTACCCCGGAGGGTGGAGGTGGGGATTAAACAAGGTAATAGCCTTGTTCCGCATGGGCCGTAGGTATATGGCGGCTCGTTTATCGTGTACTTCATTACGTCTGAATATTTAATTGCGGAGATGTAAAGCACTCATCTCGCGCGGTCCCTGACGTGTTATAATGGCTCCAGGTGGTAACTGTTGCTCTTTTTTTTTTTTTAAAGATTTTATTTATTCATTTGACATGACAGAGAGAGATCACAAGGAGGCAGAGAGGCAGGCAGAGAGAGGAGGAAGCAGGCTCCCCGCTGAGCAGAGAGCCCGATGCGGGCCTCGATCCCAGGACCCTGGGATCATGACCTGAGCCGAAGGCAGCGGCTTTAACCCACTGAGCCACCCAGGCGCCCGGTAAGTGTTGTTCTTAAGCATACTGAAATGGACAGAGGAGTGAGATCACCCAGTTGAAGGGCCGAGTTCTAATCTGCAAGGTGCAGTGTGAGATGCTGACACCCCTCACTTTGAAGACGGGCCTTTGACTTGTTTCATCTTTGTTCAGTCTCACACTTCTCCTTGGGACCCAGACACCTCACCCAACCACACTGCTCATTCTCGATTTTCAAACTGTCGGGATCAGGTATCTACTCCCTAGCCAACTTCCTGTCTTTTTCTTTTCGTTTTTCTCCTTTCTAGTTAGACAAGGTAGTTATTTCATCGATCATATTCAAAACCATCAGATCGGGTGACATTGGAGAGCAAGGAGATCTGCAGGTATTTAAGTTTTTGAATGGGGAAATGGGTACACATTCTGGCTGTCATTGCTACATTAAGGCAGTATCTTAGGGGAGTCACCCAAGGCGGTACTTTTCTACTGGGAATGTTCAGGTGTTTTTGATTTGTACCAGTTCATTCCATCTGCTCTTCCTTGGACAGTGGAGAAGCCACAGGGTGCAAGGAAGGATTTCTGGACTCTAGTGGCCTGCTAGGTGGACCCAAGTCAATTATTTAACTTCTTTTTTTTTTTTTGCCCTCATATTTTCATTTCTTTTTTCTTTCAAGATTTTTTTCCTTTATTTATTTACTTGACAGAGAGAGAGAGAGAGAGATCACAAGTAGGCAGAGAGGCAGGCAGAGAGAGAGGGGGAAGCAGGCCCTCCACCGAGTGGAGAGCCCGATGCAGGGCTCAATCCCAGGACCCTGAGATCATGACCTGAGCCGAAGGCGGAGGCTTTAACCAACCGAGCCACCCAGGTGCCGCACATATTTTCATTTCTATGATGAGAATTCACAAATTTATTCTCATCATTTGACTCTTTCCTCAAATCTTTAATAAGTAACTCCCCTTCACAAAGCATTTGATTATAAATCTGACAGAATGCAATAGGAAAGACTTCCAATAAATAGTAAAAATATTAAAATTGAAATACAAGCAAGGAGCTTTGATTTTAACATTTAGTATCACTGCCTTGTAAGATATATTCTAAATAAGAATCAAATATCGAAACAAAAATTGTTTCAGAAAATACCATTTACTCTCTTAAATGACTGTTAGTGAGACTCATAAGTACTTATTTCCTTAAGAGCAGATCATTTGATATATACCGAAAGGAGAGTTTGATTAAAAGATAAGCAAGACAAGTTTCATTAAATCCAAACTTCTATTCACATCTTGACCTAAACTTACTTTTAAAGTCAATATTCCCTCTCTTCAAATACGATGAAGTTATATTTAGTAAAGACACGAAATCGACTGTCCCTAGGACTCTCTCTTGCAGCTTTTAGTTCACTGTTTGGTCTGTGGCTACACCATAGATTAACTGCCCAAGAAGAGAACCGTAAGATAACATTTATACTGACACCGAGTTGAAATAAAATAGGTCCACGTTGGGGCAAAAGACAAATACACACCAATCACTTCTGCCTCAGTGATACCGAACCATCTCCCAAGAAACAAGACGCAGAAGAGAACAGGCTGGCTAAATACTCACTGCTTTCCTTCATGGTTGAGGCTTACGAGGCTTTCTCCTCTTAAGAGAAGGCGTCAGAAACACCCTGAAGCACAATAAGCACTAAGCATGCTCTTGTAAGAACGTGAAACCCGGCTGACACAAGCCCCCGCGCCCTCCCCCTTCCTCCCAAACCAAACCAAACCAAAACAAAAAAGGACAGATGCACCTGCAAACGCTTTTGCCGGAACCTTGTGGATATCCACACGTCTAGGTTGGACTAGACAATGAACCGGAGACATTCAGTGGTGGTATCATCTCGAGAAACGACAACCATTCCAGATAAAAATATTCAAGCTGAGGCGGAAGTGTCACTATTCCGAGTCAGACCCAACAAAGGGCAAAAAATAGGAGGAAGTAATACCTGATAAAGCAGTGGAGGCGGAGATGCTGAAGGATCATTTGTTTAATTTTTGCAAACAAAACACATTCGAATCTACCCCGTGCGCCTCTAAGCTCTTCCGCTTTTCTGGGTCTCCCTTCATATCCAGATGCAGAGGAAGTGTTGCAGTTACCAGGAAGGAAGTTTTAACCAAGTTGATTATACGTGTGATTGCTCATTTTAAAAGTGTCAGAAATGCATTTCCTGTTATAGCACAGAGGGAAGCACAAGAGTGAACGATGTTCACCATGCATATGTTCTCCTCTTTGAACGAATTTTTGAGAAGGGGAAAGACTGAAACAAATTAAAATACACATTCATAAGACGTAAACACATGAGACAGAAATATAGTTCTTTCTAGATAGTCCTGAGAAGAAAAGGCCTAACAGCCACAGTATTAGAGAGACAGCCTGGTAGGAAGCTTTTTAAGAGTCAAATTAAACCCACTAGTCCTGCAAAGCTCATCAGATTAATTTTTTTCCCACAGAAATTCAAACGAACCCTTGCTCATAGGCTGTAACTGAGGGGGAGGGGCCCCTAGCGATCCAGGGGCCTGAGCTACCAAGCTGAACATTTTCAAAGACAAGGTCTGGGAGCTTGCTTCTTTACCTTGCGGAGACATTTCTCTGTATTTTCAGAGCGTTCAGGGTCCAAAATATCACTGGTGTGTATGTGTGTATGTGTGTCCATGTGTGTTGTAGGCAGAGACATACCGTGAGCAATTATTGGCTGCATCAAAAATAGGAGGTGTCGCGGGAAGATTGGGGAGCTGAGCACTGTCACACCATCACATAGCCAGCCACTGAGAGATGGCTTCTGAGTCCCACGGGAGTAGAGAATCCATAGAAAAACCATCCTAAATAATTCTTAGAGTCGTGTATTTTCCAGGTGACCTCAGTTCCTTCCGGAACCCCTAAATCCACTCAGATCCTGAAGCAGTGTCCCCTCTCCTCCATCCAGGGTTTCCTGTACTAGAGTCCACCCCCAGTCTGGGCTCTCCTGGACTCCAGCTGAGCCCCAGGATCAACAGGGAGGATGGTGGCCTCATAGCTTTCTTGGAGGTATGTAATTGAGAGGTTCTCTGAATTACTCTGACATCAAGATAAATTACTGTTGATCTGATCGATCTCATGGGGGGTGGGGTGCTGACCACAGAGAGACCATGAGCTTGATCAGCTCTGTTCCCAGACCATTCAACAGATTCCTTCCTAGCCCGGGGTCAGTCAGACTCGGGGGGGCCACATTCTAACCTGATTACCCGCTGCACGCCCCACTTCCCATACACACACATTAGTTATTCCGAAGTGCTAGACGCTGGCTCTTGAGTCTCCTTGCCGCTGAAGGAACTACTCAGTTAAGTCCAATTATGCAAATATTGTCTGTTCTATGACTAAACTTGCAAACAGTTTAGGCTTTATTGGTGGTTTGAGATTAAAAATACCCTGCCCTTCCCCAAATCCTAATATAGCTGCTAAAATTTGACTATATGTCATAAGTGTTCCAAGGCAGAGGTCATGGTCAATGTCTCCTTTCTGTGGATGCTTCCTCCTTGCAGAAGAACCCTTTATGAGTTAGGACCTTTTGCATCCTCAGTTAGAAGACCCTGAGGCTTCATCATTAACCTGCTTTATTGGTATATTTCTCTTTTCTTCTCCCCACCCCCTTCTGTGACTCTCCACGCATCTAGGACCATGTTTTCTTATCACTTGACATTTATGACCTTCTATATCACTTCCAACCATCGCAGGAATGACAAGGTAGGACGGATGAGAAAATAACCCAGTAAGATCTGTCAGTGGTCAATAAACAGATTAAGAATGAATCATTTGCTGTGAGGAAAGCTCATTGTGATAGCCTTCAGAGAGATTTTTTTACGGTCTAGTTGGAGAGATAAGATGTGCAGAAGCAAAGCCAAGAGGCACAGTATGATAGTACATATAGGTCAGATTAAGTACATTATATACTGTTTGTTACATAAATACAACAATTTGAGGGAGGAGATCACTTTGGTGGGATTTAAAAAAATTTTAATATACAGTGGCATTAAAAATTTTTTAATATACAAAAATTAAAAACGTTTTTATATACCTAGAATTTAAGGTAGGGGGAGGAATCAGAGGGGAATGTCTCCAAGCCTCGAAGTGTTTGGGGGACAGTGAGCAGATCAGTTTGCTGCAGTGGAGGGTTTATGTAAGGCAGCAGGGGGAGATGCAGAGATTTGGGGAAAGACACGGGGAAGACTGGCATGTGCTTCCCAAACGTATTTCATGTCCTGGCGCACGTGAATAGTTAACACTTGTATGGAGCACTTGGTACAATGGACTGAATGTTTGTGTCCTGCAGCCAATTCAGATACGGAAATCTTAACCCCCAATGTAGTAGTATTAGGTGGGGCCTTTGGGGTTCGTGCCTTTGTAAAAGGAACCCCACAGAGCTCTCTGGCCCCCTTGCTGTCATGTGAGGATGCTCGAGACTATGGCGGCCTGGAAAAGGACCCTAATTAGAACCTGACCATTGGGTACCCTGATTTTGGACATCTAGCCTTCAGATGAGTGAGAAATAGATGTCGGTTGTTTGTAAGTTCCCCAGTCTGTAGTACTTGGTGATAACAGCTCACACTAACTGTGCCACTAAGGTCAAGTGAAGAGGCTTCTCAAACCATGAGATGGTGCCCATCTCCCGTAGGGCCCCAACGTTTTTGGGGCACACTCGTTGGTTGTTCCTGCTTAGGGCAGCTAACTGATGGAGACATGTGGGTATCTCTTTGGCTTGAAAAAGCACTAGAATCCATCTTTTCGCATGCTTTTAGTTTGGCCTCAGATGGCTTATCCAATGTAAACAAAAATGCATTACTCATTTTAACCCAGCAATTTACTTCGATACCTTGCTTTGTTGTCTGGGCACGAATACCAATCTTTGTAAAACTTTTTGGCCCATATCTGGTAAGACAGAAGAAAAGCATCCTGGTATTGTAGGAACACTAGCAATCATGAGACCTAGGTTTATTTCTGCTTACTCTCTGGACCTATATTTGCTCATTCATCTCTCTCAGCTTCCTAATCTACCAAAGGGATAACGACCACCCTAATGATCTCATAGAAAGTTGTTGTAAACCTTCACGTTTCAATGGAACATAAACTTATGCATATACTAGGCAAGACATTGTGTTGGATGTTCTAGAGGACATACAGTTTCAGGGGTCACTCAACCAACACCACATACAGAAGAAAAAGAGGTATGCCCGCTTCTCCACTTCTTTTTCAGAGAGAGAACTTTCCAGAAGCTTCCTGGTTTCCCTCTTGTCTCTGGCCAGAACTGTGGCAAGTGCCCACCTATTGCTTGGCCCATCACTGGGAAAGGGGGTAGAAGTACATGAGTGGTTTAAACTAATCAGGATTTTCTCTGCTGAGTTCCTGGATGGCAGAGAAGTATGGACACCAGAACAAAATGTCAGGGCTCTGACAGTAAGCACAAAGGGGTGCTGGGAAGGACAATAGAAGAGTTTGTCAGAACCTTGGATGCCATTAGGGAGGTAGGCTACTACAACGCTGTGTGGGTAGAGGGGAGCCACTCCAGGTTTAGAGAAAAGAAGCTACAGGAAATTGTCACGGTCCATACAACCCCAAGGATCCACAGGCAGAGCCAGGTACCTGTGGGGCCTGCCATGCATTTTCCATTCGTATTATCAGAAATTGGCCAACGAGGGCACCTTTGCTGATACAGCTGAGGAAGCACTTCACAAATTTCTAGAAGAGATTTTTCTGTAAATTGATTTTTTAAAATCCCAATTCTCCAGTGTGATGCATCAGACCCTTTGTGATCTGTCCCTTACGGTCTAACCTTAACGTGATGCCTTCTCCTCTAAATCACCTCCCTGTTTGAGTGAAACTGCTTTCTGCTCTCCCCCTTGCCGTGCTGTTCCACACCTTGGTGCCTCCCCAGGCTGCTTCCTCTGCTCCATCTCCTCCCCTTAGTCTTCTCTCCCCTCTCCTTCCCCCATTCCCTGGTCCCCTCAGCCATCTGAGCAAGTCCCCTTCTTCAGTACTCCATTTGCCTGACCTCCTTGGGAAGGGCTTTCTGGCTCAGGAAAGCACAGGGTGAGGGGAGCTTTTCTCTCCATCGGTAACCACCCCGAGAATAACAATACTGTCATCACCCACAAGAACAAACTCTCCCATAGCACTTTCTATGTGACTTACATTGTTCCAAGCGCTTGGATACATTATTTAATTCTCATCACATCCCAAGGAGGGGCACTCCTGTTATCGCCATTCACAGGTCATGAAAATAATGCACAAAGTTGGGAGACTTGCCCGGGTCCCACAGCTGGGAAGCGGCAGCTGTCACGGTGCTTCTTCCAGGGGACGATAACGGTTTTACTGGGCTGTCTTCTCCATGGGACTGTGAGTTTCTGCAGACAGTGACTGCTCTGCTCATCGCCGAATCTCCCAGGGCCCAACACAGTGCACATACAAAGCAAGGAGCTTGATAAATATTTGTGGAATGGATAGTTTGTGTAGAATGTCTCTGTTTTGAAAGTCAGTGGCAGGGTGCCTGGGTAGCTCAGTCGGTGAAGCATCTGCCTTTGCCTCAGGTCATGGTCCAGGGGTCCTGGGATCAAGTCCCGCATCGGGCTCCTTGGTCAGCAAGGAGTTTGCTTCTCCCTCTGCCTGCTGCTCCCACTGCTTGTGCTCTCTCTCTCTCTTTCTCTGTGACAAATAAATAAATGAAGTCTTAAAAAGAAAAGAAAAGAAAATCAGTAGATCCCCTTGCATTTACAGGAAGCAACAGGAATATGGGGTGATCCTCCTGAAGTCTCCCAGATCAACCAAAACCCAGGCATCCCCTCCCTCCCATCTAACCATATAACCCAAAGCCCTGCAATTTGCCTTTTCTGGAAACTTCAGAACAAGAAATATGGAGGAAGGGTGCCTGGGTGGCTCAGTGGGTTAAAGCCTCTGCTTTCGGCTCAGGTCATGATCTCAGGGTCCTGGGATCGAGGCCCGCATCGGGCTCTCTGCTCAGCGGGGAGCCTGCTTCCTCCTCTCTGCCTGCCTCTCTGCCTACTTGTAATCTCTCTCTGTCAAATAAATAAATAAAAAATGTAAAAAAAAAAAAAAGAAATATGGAGGAAAATGGTGTGCAGACTGAGGCAGGTGGGAAGAAACCCAGTTTAAGATTATAAGGAACTATAATGCTTTAGAAACATCCCCTTTATAGCCCCTCTGCCTGATCCAATTTATTAGTTCTCTTTGTTGTTCCCTTAATATAAGGAACTGAAATATGAGACCCCAGAACAACCCCCTCCCCGCCCCCCATCACAGATGTGCAGACCCAGTCCTGGGACCTTGCCTTCAGAGTTACCTGCAGACAGTCTAGAATTTTTATCTACCTATAGACCTATCTATTCTCTCATGACATGCCTGTCTCTATCTCACGTACCGCAATCCTGACAGAGACAGAACTGCAGCAGGGAGGGAAGCTTCCAAACCAAAGATGGTTCCTGATTTCCCTGTTCCAGGGCATAGCAGAGACTTGGTACATGCGCTTAAATGGAGGCTGCTCTCAGACCTCTGGTCCAGGCCTGGGGCGACGTCATAACAGAAGCTGCTTCTCAGGCCTTCATAGGGGATTTTGTTCCTTCCAAAGCCCTGGTTCTCTGCTTAGAGTTTGGCGAGGTACATTCCGTTGGAAGGAAGCCCAGAGGCTGCCCTGCCTCTCCAGGTTCAGAAAAAACCCAAGGGTGCNGAAATGGGGTGGGAGCGCTGACCCAGAGACAAGCCCTCCTCCGCTGGGGGCTGGGGCCGCGGCGAGCCACCGCCCTGCGCCGCCCTCCTGGGCCGGGACTGGACCTGGGGCGCGGCGCCACCTGCCCGCCTGCCTGCCCCGGGGCCCGGCCCGGTGCTCCGTTCCCTGCGGGGCGCCGGGGCCCAGCGGACCCCGCGGCCTCGCTCGGTCTGGGTACCTAGGAGGGATCTTCTTCGCCTCCAAAGCCCCGCCCGCTGGCTGGGCGATTACCCATTTCGTGGGTCTGTTTAGTCCGGCGAGAATTCTCGGGCGGGTCCGGAAAAGCCCCAGGGGGCGTGGCTCCACGAGGGTGTGATTGCAACCCCCCACCCGTCACAGTGTTTCTCTTTTCTTTTTAAGTGGATATCTGCCCCCTCCCCTTCCTTCCTTGTCTTTTAAAATAGTGTTTACTGACTTGAGGGGGGAGGGGCTTCTGGGTTGTTGACAACACTGTTTCTCCACGACGTGCGGGCAGCACGGAGGGGCCACTTTGTTGCATATTCACCAAGCTGTACCCTCGGTGGTCACTTTTCTGCGTGTGCGTTATACATCAGCATAGATCAACAATAGTATTTACCTGAAGTCATTGTTATTTTAGAAATGTCTGAGATTTAAGCTACTTTCCATACTTTCTTAATTAAGAGGGGTTTTCTTTTTCTCCCGCCTTCTCGGCAGACCCCTTGTCTTGCGACTCTGGATGTTCCCGGCGGGGGGGCCCGTGCTGCTTCCCACGAAGCAAGCATTCGTTTAACCTGTATCGTTGAACATCATCCGTGTGCTGGCAGATGGCGTCCCCGTCTGCAAGGCGCTTGCCCCTTAGCAGGCCAGAGATGTCCACCTATCGTCATCACACATAGAACGGGGGACATAGGTGAACCCTCAGAACCGTCCAGAGAAAGGGTTGTAGGAGTCCAGGGCTGTCTTTCCCATCTGAGTTTTCCAGTGGAGAGGCCTCGGTAGGTCTGGCAGGGAGCACAGGCAGAGGCGAGGGGGGGAGAGCATTCTAGCAGAGGGCAGGGTATAGGCAGGCAGAATTCAGAAGACTGAAATTTCCCTAAGTAGCCTAGAATGCAAGAAAAGGCCAAGAGAGGGCGGGCGGCGGCCCAGCCCGGGTATTCCTGACAGCCACAGCCAGAAGACGTCTGGAGGAGCTGTTGAACAAGTAGGAAGAGCCAAACTCAGCAGGGTCGGGTGGGAGCAGAGGCGAGGTTGGAATACATCGCTAGGGACACCTGGACTTCCTTTCATAAAAAATAACAGCTTTGTTGAGGTATACTTTACATACCATTCCCTTTCGTTTTAGCCTTGCACGCGGTTCTCTGGGGCAAAGGCGATGGTCCTAATATATTCATGAGGGTATCCCAACAGTGCTAATCGCATATGGAAGTCTCAGTGGTTTACTACTTTCGCTCACCGTAGCCCCGAGCTGGTTGGGTGGTGATGGTGCTGTTCTAAGCATTCATTCTGGAACCGGCTCTGTCCAGCTAGTGGTTCTGCCCTCCCCTTGGGCCTGAAGGCTTCCAATGGGTCTGTGCCCAGAGCTTTGTGCCGGCACTTCATTGGTCACGTGACCACCTAACCGCCCAGGGGGGCTGGGGAGTACAGCCCCTCTGTGTGTTGGGGCGGGGGAGAAACAGAGCCTTCTCTTTGCAGCAACGTAGTAGGGTTGACAGGGCTTTGAGGAACAAGATAAAATTTCGGTAGTAGCGTGTATCTAAGTTCACGTGTTATGAATTATTTCTGTTATGAGACACTTAAAATGTGGCCCATCAGCGTTAGACCATCCCTGACGTTGGGATCTTATCTCCTCTCTATGCGGAGGAGTCAGTGATAAGTAAAGGCTTTTACAAAACCAGATACCGGCCATCCCCTTTGCTGCCTTCTCCCGACCATCGAGAATAGTGAGGTTCTTCCTGCATTTGCTGGGAAATTGTCTTCTTCTTCTTCTTTTTTTNTTTATTTGTCAAAGAGAGAGAGAGAGAGAGAGAGCACAAGCAGGCAGAGTGGCAGGCAGAGGCAGAGGGAGAAGCAGGGTCCTTGCTGAGCAAGGAGCCTGATGTGGGACTCGATCCCGGAACCCTGGGATCATGACCTGAGCCGAAGCAACTGCTTAACCAACAGAGCCATCCGAGTGTCCCGAAATTGTCTTCTCATCAGATGGGGCAGTTATCCAGAGAATATGCGTTAGAGAATGGAGATTCCTAAATAGCTAAAGGGTTACACTGGTTGATCTTGTCATAGTCGAGGCCAACCAAAACACTTTTTTTTTTTAAATTTAATTTTATTTTTATTCTTTGCCCAAGGGGTAC